>CM028359.1:99279133-99392546 GCA_016618105.1 Dendrobium huoshanense | reverse complement strand
GTATTATGAGCTAAATGACTATTAGCACTGGGTTACCATTCTGGAAATACCCATCTATGTTTAGCTCGGTTGGCGGGCGTGCTCTGTTAGGAACCCCCTATCCTGAGTTCGATTCCCTCGAGCTGCAATCGCCCCTTCAGTGGGGGCCCCAAAGCGCCGACTTTGGGTATAGTGACATGTGTGGCCCGATAGATCGATCGGAATTTACAAACTACCAAGCGCCCTCGGTGAAGTTAGATGTGACAGCGGACAGTTCCTCATAAAAAAAATAAAACTATTTTGGAATTATGTAGCATCAGTGCGTAAAAAAACCTAAGCTTTAAGGGCGGAGATATATAGCTAGCTAGGGTGGTTACGTATACAATAAAGAAACTAGGTCCCATGACTTGGGCTGTCAACACTTTAATGGCGATGACCATGCTACTGTTCCTTTGCCTGCAACAGTACAGCTCCTTTGCTGGCTTAGTCCCCCGCGTGGGTTTCTGCGTCGTCTTGGCCGCATGCAAACCATTCCTTTACTTCTTTCTTTTCTTTCAAGTTTCTAATTAATTCCCTTCTCACGTGCCCCTCATTTTTCTTTGTTGCCATAGGTGCCTTCGCTCGTTAGCTGTGCTTGAACACGAGTACTGTTACCTCAAGAACAAACTTCATGAGCTCTTCCAGGTATGTTATATACAAACTATATGCATGCATAGCTCTTAAACTGTTTAGGTTTCGTTTGAGATGACTTTTTTACTGCTTATTAAAGCAGTTTGTTAGTATTAAAAATCTGCTTTATGAAGCAATAAAAAAATTGTTTGATATTTTCTTAATTAATTCTTTTGCTGTTAAAAGCTTTCTGCTTAAATTCTTTGGGTACTGATCTGGTATTGTACAAAATCTAGATGCTCAGTGCTATCACATTGTATGTTTTTGGAGATGTTAGAAGTATTAGAATTGTTGTTAATGATCGGAATTTATAATGTTTTTTATTATAATATATTATTATTATTTTTATTAAAAAATATATTATTTTTTATTGTATTTTTTGTCAATTTTTCTTAGGGAGGGTGGGTTTGTGCCCCCACAGCACTTCTTAGTTAGGCGTATCAAAATGGGTTGATGAGTCAAGTTCGGGTCCGACCCAAAATTGAACCGCTTCAAATTCAATTAACTTCAACGTGGCCCATTTAATAAACGGGTTGAAAACACCAATCATAGCCCGACACGCTAGTAACCCGAATGACTCGAACTCGGTATGTTAACACATTTTGTTTTATTTTTTAATAATTTATTAACTATAATATTTAACATATTTGATAATAAATAAGAGAATTATACCTACAAAAAAAAATTTGAAAAAAATATCAAACGGGTCATTTTTGGATAAAAAATAGGTTTATAGGTCAACCCGAACCTGTCCCATTTAATAAATAGGTTAGAAAAACAGAACAATAACCCGACCGATTCACTAAATGAGTCAATCGGAATCTAGATTTTTTTGGTCGGGTTGACGGGTTGGATCATTTTTTAACATCATGACTACCCTTTGCATGCTTTCCCCATATTACACTAATTTTAAAATAAATTCAATCACTTCCGAATTTTCTCTAAAAAGATTGGTATTATGATAATCTTATTTGATTGCTTTTTTCTTTCTTATCTCTATAAGCACCTAAATAATCCAATCAAGGAAAGATACAGTACTTCAAAATTTCTAAGCCTCAGTGTGTTTTGACCCTCTTCACCCTCCCTTCATCGATAGAGCAGCAGAGAGTGTTGGCGGCAGGAGTTCGATACCACCCTCTTCTGCAATGATGCGAGAAAGAGCAAATCACGACAGCAATCAAGCAGATCTGAATTCTTAGTAGCTGAGGGTAGAGAGATCTAATCGATTTAATTACTGAGGAGTATTAATGGTGATCAGGTCGGAGGACTTGTAAGGCGTGAATGGCTAGCTGTTATCTCTGTACTTGTTGTTCAAAATAATGAATTATTTCTGATGAGTCTGCAGCTCTTTTATGTCTTGTTCTTAATGCATTTCAGCAGCTGGGCCTTTATTAATTTCTTTTGATCGTCTCTCCCACAACTGGAAAGCCTCAGATTTCTTTGCCGGTGATAAATAAATGGGAGAAGGGGAGGTAGGGGATGGAATTGTCGGCACCTGGCTCTGCTGTAGGGTCGACGATTGCTGTATTTACTTGTGCGCAAGATTTATCGTGGTGAACACTATTTACACTTACCCAATTATGATTTGTTTGGGACAACTTTATTACTACTTATTAAAACAGCTCTTTAGTATAATAATTTTTTACTAAAAAGCTGTTTTAAGAAGTAGTAAGAAAGCCGTCCCAAATGAAGTCTAAGGCTTCGTTTGGGACGGCTTTTTTATTGCTTTATAAAATGGAGTTTCAGTACAAAAATAAAAAAAATTTGTATTAAAACTCCGTTTTAGAAAGCAATAAGAAAGCCGTCCCAAACGAAGCCTAAGAGTTCAACTTGGACGGCTTTCCTATTATTTTCTAAACAAATTAAAAAAAAGGTAAATTAAAAATGTTGTACTAGAAAGTGCTTTATAAAGTAACAAAAAAGTCATTTCAAACGAAGCTCAAATGTGTTATTAATATGTTCTTTAAAGTTTACAGTTATAAGAAAAAGAAGAAAAAAAAAACAAACAAATGTTGTACTGCTCTTGTTTTGACATAACAATTTGAAATTGATTTTCTAATGGAGATCAAATGATTATTGAGAGTTTGTTGTTTGGGAAAGTTTTTTTTTTTTTTTTTCATCGTTTTTTTTTAAAGTTTTATCTTAAAAAAATATATATTTCATGAAGAATCATAACTTCTTTTGGCACATTTGAATCAGCTGGGAAAAGCCCTACAGAAGGAAATGATTTCCGAGTTCTGACCACCAATAAATTCACCACAAAACTTTTACTGTCAATTTCCAATAAAATATTCTTTGAAACCACCCTTTAAAAATGATTACTGTTAGTAACACCATAAGTGCAAGAAGGCCCAGAACTGAACAAGCTTAGCAGAATCTGCTAAGAAGCTCATCACTTACAAAAAAATCACTTTGATACAACTGTGAACCATGTTGCCTCTCTCAATTATAAAAATTTTCAAGGTATTCTGTCACCCGTGTATGCCCAAGCCGCCCCTTCTGCTCATCTTCTCCTGCTTTTCTCCTCCTCCTCCTCCAGCTAGACTGGAGGGGGAAGCTCTCTTCTCAGTATGGGGTCCTCTCTCCTCCCTCAAGACTTTCCCCCTTTATCTCATTCCTTGTTTATCCCTTCGGGTCAGCAGCCTTTGCTCGACTGGTCCAATATTGTAAACCCTACAAGTTTTTCTTCTAAGGATCTCCCATTATCCTTTCTCCATATCCAAGAAGAGGTGTTTGTATTCTCTAAAGCTAAGACAGACTCTGTGGCGGAGCAATGGAATTTATCTTTGGTTGGCTATTCGGTTGGTAGGCTTCCTAATTATGAGGCGTTGCTTGAGTCTATCCGAAAAGCTTGGAATCTCCAAGGTACTATGCAGTTTTATAATTTAAGTAATGGGTTCTTTCTCTTATAATTTTATTCTCCCTTGGACCATGAAATGGTATGGACTAGGGGAGTGTGGTTTCTCTTGGGTAAGCCATTTATCCTTTTAAAAAAAGACATTGAAATTTCGTCTATAGAGGGATAATTTCAACACGGTTCCCATCTGATTTAAGATATTAGATTTGCCTCTATCTTTTTGGGATTCTAAAGGAATTTCAAAGATAGCCAACAAAGTGAGTGTTTCGTTAGCTTTTGACACTCTAACTACTCAAAAAATCCCAATTGACCTATGCCCGTGTGTGTGTTCAGGTAAATAACAAATCCACCTACTCGGACAACATACCGATCTCGATTGAGGATGAGATTATCAAATTGAAAATTCAATATGAATGGAGGCCGGTTCCTTATTCTCGCTATGAATCTTTGGTTCATTCCTCACAACCCAACCCACCCCAAAACCTAGCCAAATACAATCTAATAGAGGTCATAGTCAAATCATGCTTCCTAATGCCTCTCGAGCCAGTGGTCATATGTGGAGCAAACAACCCCCTATTCACCCTCCACGTCTTCAGACCATTGTTGGGCCTATTCAATAGCATCCCACATGTAAACCTACTGCCTCACACACTCATACTCCGTCCCCTTCATCAATATATCTGATTCCGAGCAGAATACCATGTATAATCCTGTCACCACTATTATTTCTACAATGGAAAATCCTTATGATATGTGGCGCCCCAGGCATCCATAGTGAAAGGATTCGTCGACAGTCTTGATTAACCATCACTTCTTGCTCCCTTGCTCTGACCCGAAATTGTTAACCACATATAATTAGCTTCAAAAAGCCCAGCAGGTCACCAAAGCCTATAACTGAAATCAAAGCACGGTACTGAAACAATATGCATGTCAGTCAATCAAATCCATATCAGTCAGTTGCACATGATCAGTGAATCTATGCAGCAGATACGAAAATCAGTAATCAATGCATGATCAATACAATCCACAATCATCGGTAAAAGAATCGATAAACAGTATGAAGAAATCCATAAAGCTTCATGAATCAGTACATACGATAAATCTCCTAAGAATTCAATCAAATCGATAGAGGAAAATCGTCGTCTCGATAATAACTGTTAAATCAATATCGTATCAACATAATCAATCAAATCAATCATCTCTGGCCAATACTATCAATCAGTATGAAATCATATAAAACAATCAAATCAATACAGTAAAACCTATTCCATATCGATCAATGAATCACATGTAGCAGTTCAATATGGTATATCAATGAAGCGATAATATCAATGAATTAATACAATATCAATATCCATATCAATATCAGTATTTATGTACAGTGACACATACAATATGCAGTATCAATGAACAGACAATAACAGTAAACCCGTAAATCCATCAGTAAATCCATTCGTCAAGAAATCAATCCAATACATTAATCTGTCGATATCAATAAATCTATAAATCCATTAATCAGTAAATCCATTCAAAATCAATAAATCAATAATTAATACAAGAAGTCTGTCGATATCAATAAATCTATAAATCCATTCAAAATCAATAAATCCGTCGGTATAAATAAATGCATACATTAATCAATAAATCCATAATGAGATCATAAGAACAGTACTTACACAAGCCATACAATACCATAGTTTTACTCGACAAGTACAATCACTTGCTATTAAGGTGTTTTTCGAGTCGATAATCCATAGTGCTGTTGTAGAAATCCATAAATATATACATATATCCATATATCTATATCCATATCCATTGGCTCAATAAGAGTCGTCACTCTGTGCCCATTGGCTGAAGAATATCCAACCAACGGTTCAACTAGTCCGCACTTGTCTTTCAGTAATAGTAATATATATTCAATCATATATCCACATTCATATGCATATTCAATCATTCAAATCATCAATTCAGAAAATCAGAGATCGTACGAGAAATTGGCGGCATAATAGCAGTACATGGAATGTACACAGAAATCACATATTCAAAAATTTACCAAATTACCACAGATCATGAAAAACAACAATATAAGACTTTTATCGTACTGAAGCAACATTTTTCAACATCCTGATAATTTTATATTCGATAAAAATTGCACAGAACTCAAAATAACGGGTAGAAACTTTACAGAAAATACACAAATCGTGCAGAAATATCATATCAGAAACACATCAAAAGTTGTGCAGTAAAACTTTCGTCAATACAAAATTATGTACGTTATTCGGTAACGGAAACACAAATCTGAGTACAGAATTATCAAAACTCGAAATCTTCAAAATCAGAAATTAGATTCGGAGTCCTTACTGCGAGACAAACAAATATTCCAACTGCGTTGTCAGACGAAAAGCGCTTCGCGGCCTCCGAAATCAAGCCTCTTCTTTCTATTTCCTTCTCTTTCTCTCTCCTACCTATTTCTCTCTCTTCAAAATGATCCAAAATATCTCAAATCGGATATTTATCAAACAGGATCATCCCGGACGAACTCCTCTGGACTCAAAACGTCCAGACGAAATTAATTCCAATTTATTTCGTCCCTGAACGAAACTCTCGGGTTCAGTTCGTCCCGACCCTTACAGGTTCGTCCAGACGATCCAGACATATTTCTTCACAATTTTCTTCAGTTCGTCTGGGACTAAGGCCAGTTCGTCCGGACTAACAGCACTAAAAAAAATCAGCTTCTGAGGGGTTTTACATGATACACCCACATCAACCTCCCCTAGTGACCCTATAATATCTGCATCCATTGTCCAACTACCTGACAAAAACTCTCCCATTAATCCTAGCCGGTGTGCGACTAAACGCTCACAACATTTATTTTTTTGAGTTTGTTGATGCCACAGAGGAGAGAGAAAGGGCAGGCGGGTCCGGTAGAAATTTTAATTATTTTTATTCTGAGCAGGAATTGAGATTTGAGGCAAGAGTTTAATAAAATTTGTATATTTAATAAAAATTTTGGTATATGATTTAATAAAAATATTTCTAATTAGTTAGATTAGTAAAAATATAAGTTAAAAATATGTATAATGAAAATGGTTAAAGTTTAAAAATTTAAATTAGTAAATATAAATTATTAAATGAGTATATTTAATAGTATTTATTTTTAAAATTCTAATTGAGCTATAATCGAGCTTCTTAGTCGAGCTCTAATCGAGCTTGTTCACGAGCTCCTAAGTAAGACTGTTCATGAACATAAATGTACTGAACGATACACTGTTCAAGCTCGTTTATTTAGCTATTGAGTATTTATCAAGAGCGCTCAAACTCGTTTGTTTACCTTATAAAACGAACATGAACGAGCCCTTATCGAGCCGAGCCATGAGTATCTCGTCAAACGCTCAGTTCATTTGCAGCCCTATCACTCTACCTCTCAACAACGCTGAATCAATTTTAAAACTATTTGACTAAGCTTGATAGATTTTGGGACATTGTTCTTAATGTGTTTTTGGAGCCTTCATATATATATATGGAAACCCTTTAGTGGATTTCTGCAACAAACTGAGGAAATTGAAATCTTGCATTAAGTTGAAATATTGGGCTTCATTTTCTGTTATTGAGACCTATTTGAAAGATCTTCATTCACAGCAAAATGATTACCTTGCTCTCTTGGATGAGGATCCTAATAATCTTGCTCTTAATTGTACCCTTAAACAATTGAATGGAAGGATTTTTGATCTCTCTAACTCTTGGTGTTCTTGGATTATTCGGAGAGACAAAGAAAAGTGATTAAAAAAAGGAGAAGATGATCTCAAGTTTATATATGCCAAAATCCATACGAGAAAAAACTATAATAGTGTCTCATTCATTACAACTCTAGAAGATGATTCAGCTAATTATCATAATGCAGTTCAAACTATTACCCATCATTTTCACAATTTGTACATCCCGTCCCCTCTCCCTCCCGCAGGCTTCTCTTGTTTTCCTTATGGTCCCATGGTTCCTACACATCTTATTACTACTCTTTCTAGGTCTATTACCCAAGATGAGACCATGATTGTTGTTTTCTCTGGTTCTTCTACCTCTTCTCCAGATCCAGATGGGTTCAATTTCCACTTCTACAAGACTGCCTGACACATTATAGGTCCTCATCTTTACAGAGCTGTTCAATCATTTTTTTTCAGAAAGGCTATATTCCTAGATTTGTTAAAGCTATTGGCATTGCCTTAATTCCTAAAAACAATCATGCTAGCTCGATAGCTAATTTTAGGCCAATTTTTTGTGCAACGTCATTTATAAGATTATTTCTAAGATTTTGGCTGCCAAGATGAAAGACGTTATGCCAATCATTATAAACCCCTCTTCTCAAGCTGGTTTTATTCATAAAAAAAATTTCTACTGATAATGTTATTCTTGCAGCTAAAATTCTAGGGTTCTTAAAAAAATATAAGAGATCCAAATTTATGTGTGCTAAGCTTGACATCAAGAAAGCCATTGATTATGTATCCAGAGATTTCATACTTGGGATAATGGCTTAAAAAATATTCCCTCCAATTTTCATTGG
Organism: Dendrobium huoshanense; assembly: GCA_016618105.1. NCBI lineage: Eukaryota > Viridiplantae > Streptophyta > Magnoliopsida > Asparagales > Orchidaceae > Dendrobium > Dendrobium huoshanense. The sequence continues at coordinate 99,384,486 of CM028359.1, read as the reverse complement.
GTGGGTTAAGGCTTGCATTATGAATGTCCACTTCTCTATTTGTGTAGATGGAGTTCTTGAAGGTTTTTTTTCCCTCTTTTGCTGGTCATCGTCAGGGATGCCCTTTAAGCCCATACCTTTTTTGTATATATTGCAATGGATGCATTCTCTTGTCTACTTGAGTCCTCTCTAAATGAAGTTTCCTTTGAGCTCATTAAGTCTATATTTGATTATGGAAATGAATTTATAACTTATTTCTCTAATTATATTTCCTATGCTGCATCTTATTAGGAAAATAAATTATAGTTTCTTTCAATTGCATATTCCCTATGCTGCATTTGATTAGGAAAATAAATTATACTTTCTTTCTTTCAAATCAATAGTAAACATTAGTCTATCCTTCGAGATGATATATTATTTAACTATGCATATTTAATGGAAAGAATCATTAAAACATATTTAAAACAAATCTTGTGAGGGACTTAAAAGTATTTTTAAAAACTTATCTCACACAAAACATGGAGCCATCTGTGTCTGCCAAATATTTTACTCTTCCACGAAAATTTCGCGATAAAGACAACGGTCGCAAAATGGGGTTAGCATTGGCAAATTAACTATATCCTTATCATAGTGACAAACGCCTACGTCTTCGGACAAGTTTCAATCTCTACCAACTCTATTAATTATAAAGCTTTGTAGAGACATTGAAGTCTGTCATCTCACATTATTTTAAGCAGAGTCATTGATGAGTTAGGCCTTTGTTTCTATTTCTATTCAATTATTTACTTAAAGAAGATATATATATATATTTTTTTGTTTTTTGTTATTTGAATGTTTGGTTGAGGTAAGGCTACTCAGTTTTGAACACTTTTTTTTGTTGGTTTCAAGAAATTTTTATACAAAAAATTTGCTTTAAAAAACAGTAAAAAAATTGTCCCAAACGAAATCAGAAGCTTCGTTTAAGACAACTTTCTTATTTATTTTTTTTTCGTACCGCAGCTATAATTTCTTTTTGGCTACTATTTTTTTTACTCATTTAAAAAAAAAAAGTACTAGAAAGCTGTTTTTTACAGTAACTTTTAAAAAAGTTTCTTTCTCATGACTATTTTAAAGCCATTTTTATAAAAAATTACAATAATCTCATTCAGACTCTTAATTTTCTTTAGGCGGTGGATTACAGCTTCGTTTGGGACGGCTTTTTTATTGCTTCTTGAAGCAGCTTGCTAGAAAGCTATTTTAAAAAGCAGTAAAAACGTCGTTCCAAATGAAGCCTACAACTGATAGATCGAGGTTTCGTTTGAGACAACTTTCTTTTTGCTATTTAAAACAGTTTTCTAGTATACTAAAAATTTACTTTATAAAGCATTAAAAAAATCATCTCAAACGAAGTCTGAAACAATAATATTAAATCTTCAGTCTGATCTTCTTTCAGACTAATTTGCTCCTCTGTTATTATTTTATGCTTAGTTGAATTTTTTAGCTATAGAATATTATTTTGGAAACGGGACTTCCACGGCAACAAATATTTTTTTTTAAAATACTTAAAATATAAAAAACTTATTATGAGTATTTAAAAAATAATTTATTTATTTATAAAATATTTAATAAATATAAAAAATAGATTGCAAAAAGTATAATAAAATTATTTTATTTTTTATGATTTATTCCCTGCGCAATATAAAGCCGTTAATTATTCTTTAAAAGCTTTGGAAAGAAAAAAAAAGAAAAGAGGGGGACAAAAGTCAAAGCAACTGACGAGCAATTTTGTGGCCGTATGCGGTTAGCCAAATTAATCAATTTTATTACCGCGTGTGATATGCCATCTAATTAGGATTTGTTTACAACATATACCATTTTTATAATAATGATTATATAATTATTATGGAAAAAGCAAAATTTTAAAAGCTCATGTAAATAATATTTTCTTAATACATAAATTTTTTAAAAACAATGAAAGCTTTATAGTCAAAGGATTCGTTACTCGTTAGAGAACGACTACAACTTTTTTTGTAAAAGTGATTATAAAATTATTTTGGGGAAAGTAATTTTTCGAAAGTTAGTCTTCGTTTGAGATTATTGTCTTAATGCTTTCTTAAAAAAATAGTATAAAAACAATATTTCATCTTAAATTTTTTTGAAAGCAAAAAAAAAAAAAAAAAAAAAAAAAATAATAATAATAATAATAATAATCTAAGATGAACTATAATTGCGGTCTAGAAAGAAAAAAAAATTAAAAAAGTTGTCCCAAATGAGATTATACAAAATTGTGGTTACAATCAGAGGCAGAACCAGCCTGAAATTTTTCAGGGGGGACAAACTTATAAATAAATGTTGGTGTTGCCTAGAATTTGTCTCAAACCTTCAGCAACCCATTTTTGTTCATATCTTTGATCATCATACGCTTCGCAGGTATATCGGGGATTCAAGGGGGAATTGCTTAAGAACTCTTGTAATAAAAATTAAATAATAAAAAAGTTGTCGGAATAGATCCTTGGAATAGAAATTCACACACACATTATATACGCAAGCTTCGAATTTCAGACCTCTTGATTGATTGCCAAAACTCCTAACGAACAGATCAAGATGAGCTACATTAATATAAGGGACCCCCAACTCTTCAATCTTATCTTCTTCCGCACCGATTTCTCCTCCACAATTATTTTAATGCATGAAAAATTGAAATTCTAGAATTTGATTTTCGAGACTAAGGCTTCAAGTTCAAATAAGGGACCCCCCAATTCTCTTAAACTTAGTGGACTTTTATTAGCACATGCCACATAACAATCTCATAAAACAACCAAAATGTTAATAAAGGAAAAAATTGTATTACACAATTTAATTAAAAAAATTAATTTTAATAGAAAAATATATCAGAATATTTTGGTATATTTATTATTTTTATGATACATATCTTTAATTCTACTATGTATCACTAACTCTCATAATATAATTAAATTTGAAAAATAAACACAACTAATTATTTATTTATCTTAATTATATTTATGCAAGCCAAATAATTTAATTATATTAAAATATAATATGTGAGAAATAAAAAATATCTATAATATAAAAAGCTCTATCCTAATAAAAAAGTTATTTTGATATTTTAATAGAGTTTTTTTTTTAATATTAGTTGCCTATAAAATTAATGTACTTATTTAAAAAAAAACAATTAAATATAAAATACTCAAATATTGGATAATTACATATACAATTATTATTCTCCTACCTCTATTTTTAAATTGATCATCAAATATTGAAATTCACAATAAAATTCTGATTTTGCAATTTTTCAATTTTATCACATTATTAATGATTTGTTTGTAGGATGAGTAAATACATTATTTTAATAATTAAAAAAATATAAAAGGTAGTTTAATAAATAGTTAAACTTTTTATGTTATATATGTAAAAATTCAGATATTTATTTGCCAATAAATAAATGTCAATCACCACTATATCTCCTCTTATTACAAGAAGCAAATAATAGAATACACTAAAGGAGAAATTCAAATCTCAATCTATGACCAAACGAAAATAAAATCACTGTATCAACTACATAAAACAAGCACAAAAAAGTACCAAACTCTTCACTTCATCTACCAAAGGGCAGCCGCCAGAAGAAGTCCGGCAGCCGCTGCCGCCGGAATTCCCACCATCGAGGCCGGCTGAGCCGCTGAGCTGCCGCCACCAGAGGAGCTTCCTGATGGCCCCCCTGCCGTCGGCAGAGGCGTGGGGCTCGATGAGTCTCCCGGCGAGTTACTGGCCACCGGCGGGATGGAGGGCGTTGTCGGAGAGCCACCGGAGACGGTGATGGCGAGTTTTTGGTTCAAGGCGCAGTGGCCGGTGACGCTGCAGATGTAGTAGTGCTTGCCGGCGGAGTTGATGGTGACGGTGGCGGGGCCGGTGGATAGCGTCGTGCCCACCTGGTTTTTGGTGGAGCATGCGTCGTAGCTCGATTTCGGCACCTCCACCACCGTGTGAGCGCCCGTCGGAAAGTTGAACACTGCCGACAGAAGAACAAATTCATCAGAATTGGTTAAAAACAGAGATTTTTCGTTAGGAATATAAAAATAATATGTACAAATGATTCAAATTTAGTTACCGAGAGTGTCTCCAACGGCCAATTTGTTCTGGGATGCCCAATTTGGATAAAAACTGGAGTTTGGCGGGATGGTCCACCCAAGCGAGCCTCCGACTGTGTGACTCGTGGCAGCGCAGATCATCGGAAAAACAACCGCAAGGGTAGCGACGACGGCCATCGCCACCGCCGGCCATCTACCCAAACCTCCTCCGGCCATCTCTTCTTCTATATCTCACTTTGCCGTTTCTTTGCCCTACAAGAGTACTCGCAAGCTTCTCCTTGTTTTCTCTGCTATGGGAAGAAGGGTCTCAAGCTATGCTATTTATAGATGGCGAGTCAAACATTACCTTCAATAATTTGCAGATAGCTCCACATTAAAGCATATATTTAGCTTCATGGCCTTATGATCGTGTTGAGTACCAAAAGAGTCTTGTTGATGGGTTTATGTGCAAAATGGGTATTGGGAGGCTTCGTCAATGTGAAAACGAGCGAGCTGTGTTAGGTTGCTGAGCGAAGAATAACCTAACTGCCCACGTACTTTGACCGAAGGAGTCTTTTAACGGTGGCCAGCTGCTTAGTTGTGCGTGTTTTCTTCGGCGGAGCTGGTCAGAGATGGTATTGTCTATGGTAGATTTCGGCTTAGTTTGGGCCGAATTTTTTTTATTTCTTAAAGTAAAATTTTAATAAAAAAATTAAATTTTTATATTAAAAAATTATTTTAAAAAGTAAAAAAAAAATTAATAAATTCTGAAGGAAAGAAGAAGGAGGAGACTAAAGGGGCTTGATGGAATGGTTAAGTTTTTACTATTGATAGTATAAAAATACAAGATTTCTTCTTCCTATAGGCATCAAAGTAACAAAAACAACTTGAAAAAAATCATTGTTGGAGGGCTTGAAGGGGTGTCACATGAACATTTGCAATGTAGGAGCTTTAAGAATTAAGATTGACATAGGAGGATATGATGGGTTTGGACTACAATTGTTACAGACTCCTCTCCTCATATAAAACTTGAGAGCTCAATATTTGTGCAATGGAGAAAGTGAGATTTAACTTTTTAATTTTGTATGGTGATCCATTACACAAAAATTAAAAACAAGTTTCAAGAGCACTAAAATTTTTATACGGAAACTCGAAGTGAGATTATTTTCATAATATAGTACACACGAACATTTGATGATGAATTCTATAGTAAAATTTTGAAGAGCCATGAGTCATTTGAGTTGTCTTCAAGTGACTGCTTGTGATATTTTTAGTCATTCTTCTTTGAGGAGAGAAGATTAAAGGCCAGGAAGCCCGGTATTATCTGGACGTGATGTCAAAAATTAGAGTTAAAGTTGACAATGCGCATTAACCTTATTAGTGATGATGATGCGTATTGACGTTATAAGAGATGGCATGTGTCAAAGTCAGTATGCATTGGCTTGTGTGCGTCAACTTTATAAATAATGACATTTGTTGACGCTATAAATCAACCTTATAAGCTAGCAGTGGAGTGTATCGATAGCATGTATTAAACTTAGAGATCGACCATAGCGTGTGTTAACAATAATTATTAGTGATGAAGGCGGTGAGGTTGGTGCATGGGAATTTGTCTAATTGGTTCACAATAGTCAAATAACGATTGTTGGGAGATTGAAGCTGGTTGATGTTGTTTAAGAGACTAGCTATAATCAGGTTATAATAGTTAGATGATGATAATGGTTATCGAGAGATTATACTTGAGGAGACAATGGTTAAGTGATGATAGGCATGCCATGACAGTTAGCTGATCATGGTTCGGTGGCGACGAATATATGACAACAAGCATGTAACAACCCGAAAATGAAAAATATTTTAAACTATGAATTTTTTAATTTATGTTTGAACTGGAGCGCATCAGTGCTGTGCTTGTGAGCGTTGTGACATTAGATTTGAGAGCACAACAGCGTTAAGATCTACCGCTATGGCGTTTGAGTCTTTGTTTTAATTTTATAGTAATTTTGATTCTTCATGAGTTCATGTGATATTGTTATTGGGATGTGACATATATATATATAAGAAATCTTAAGCACTAAAATTACCCTAGCGCCGCCACACTCCTCCATTCATCCGTGACTTGTTCGGGAAGGAAAGGGAGAAGGGTGAGAGGAAGCTGAGAGAGAGGAAGAGAAAGGAAGCTCTTCGATGATTTTCTATCTGTCGCTTTGGTAGTAATTAAAAAAATATTCTGATCATTGTAAGTAATTATCATCTTATTTTTATCTTTGATGATTTTGATTTCTACAAATTTTCTCTCATAAATCTGCTAAAAATACATCTCTTGATTTTGTATACTTTCATCGTGTAACTTATTATATATTATAAATTTGATCATTATAAAAAATATAATATTATTTTATAACAATTTTACTGTTTAAATTTGAGTATATGAATTTCTCTGTGAAATGAGTAGGAAAATATATACCGAAAAATATTGAAAAAGCGATGTATTATGATTTGATATGATAATATGAAATGTATGATATGTTGAAATGATTGATATGAACTAGAACGTAATATTGAGTTGTAAAACTGAAATGTGATACTGATATGACTGAAAGGATTTACTATACTGATACTATTATTATAGAAAATGATATACTAATTGATATCAAATAAACATGATATGATAACCTCACGTGATACATTTAAGATTCACTTATGGAAGTCATAAAAAGCTGGAGACTAATTGAGAGTTATAAGGAGTCAGGGCAAATGATCCACGTGATTCAAGAAGAGTTATAAGGAGTATACTAATTGAGAGTCATAAGGGATGACTGATTGCGAGTAATAAGTGCAGGAGTAAGATACTCTTAAGATATTCTCTTATGAATATCTAAATACTATTATTGTCTTATTGATGCTCTAATTATACTAACACTAGATACTGGTCACTGTTGTTGAAGATTTCTGATATGATTATTGATACTAACACTGATACTGATGCACTATATTGATACTGTGATTGACACTTATACTATTTACTATTACTAACACTATAACTAATGATGAAATAGACTAAGATATGATGTGTTATAGAATGATAAAATTGATATAGATAATTGGTACAGTTAACATATAATGATGTAATATTGATTTTCTTATATTGATTTAAAGTATATTGTTTCTCTTTTGGCTTGCATTGATTTCAGTTGTATGATTTTAATTACTTACTAGGTTATTCACTAATTACATGATTTTATATAATTTCAAGTAAATGTAAGTAACATATGGATTGAGGTTTAGTTGTAATGGTGTTTATTAGTTTACTTTTTGTTCTTCTAGCTTATGTATATTCTTTTATAGCCTATGAGGCTATTGTATATATTGTTTTAGACTCTGCCAACCTGATGGTGTATATGTGGGCTACAGTAATGTGAATTATGATTTTTGCTCTGGATGTCTTTCGATCTGTTTGATAAATGAATGAAATGAGATTGAAAGGTAATTGTATGAAAAGAATAAAAGAAATTCTTTCACTTTAGATCCTGAGGTGTGACAAGACGTGCGATGGTGATCATGCGACGTCGATGGTTAATGATGTTTATCATCAATGTCAAATATTTGATGTCACTCTAAGCCTTCTCCAAATTTATCTCAAGGCCCCCTTTAATGTGAAAAATATGTGTTTATTTATAGTTTTTTTATTGACATTTTAATAAAGTTAACTAAAATCCATAAACACATCATCAAATGATGTATACTGTATATTGATTCTCTTGATCATACATTATTTTATTAACATTTAAGAATCTTAGTAACTTCATAATTAAATCATCTCAGGCTCATTCGATTTCTATCATCAAGGTTCTCAAATTGAATGTAAGCATGTAAGATTTAGAGAGAACATTTATCCCTTCAATTAATACTTCAATTGTTTGATTTGAGCTCATACTGGATCACTTTTAATATCAATAAGTTCATCTCTTCGAAAAAATTCATTTCGACTATAAGATGGCTAAGATAGGAGTTTCTAAATTTAATTTTGGAAGTCTCCAATTTGAATGGTACCTCGAGATTCATGCTCGATCAATTGGATTTTCATATGATACATAAATAGAGTAACGTCGGTCTACGCTCCGTAGAAATATAAACAGAGGATGCTCATTTCATTTTAGAAAAAAAAAAATACTAAGTGGTCATGAACTAAAATAGCTTTTGAAACTTTCTAAATCCTCTCTAAAATATGTAGAGAAAAAATTATAAAATTTTGAAATACTAAATACAATGTGAACATCCATTAGCTAGAATAATGAAAAAAGTTAGGAAGGCAGTAACAGAGAACGGATCACATCTCTATGTGTTCATAATCAGAATAAGAATCAAGTCAAGAGAAAGATCTTCTGGAATAGTTCAACACGTTTTTATGCCTGTAAGGAAGCAACTTGACACTATTAAGGCTGTTTGGTTTCCTAGTTTGGGAAAGATCTCATTAATCTTGATTTCAAAATGAATGATGAAATCAAATGATCTATAGGAATTTAATGAGATTTAATAGTTATCATGTCAAACATTTTTCTAATTATAATCTTCTTAATATTTATTTAGACTTCGTTTGGGACAGTTTTCTTACTACTTAGCTTTTCAGACCGCAATTATAGTTTATGTTTGACTGTTATTTTACGAAATTTTGAACTAAGAAGTTGATTTTTTTACGACAGCTTTCAAAAAAATTATTTTTTTTCACAACAACTTTATGATCACATTTACAAAAATCTACAGCTATGCCAAACATACCATTAATATGAATTTATAGGATTTACTAAACCTAGCTTTCTTTAGCCAGCCAACCCTTTAGTTTTCCAAGTTGAATAAGGATTGCAATGTAGCTCCTAATTAAGGGCTATTAGGTATCCTACTTTTGCTTAAATCCTGCCAAACAAAATTTTTGGTGATTTGAATCCTACTATTTTAATGAATTCATTTCAGCCTCTTTATTAATTAAATTCAACATTTGTTAAATCTCATAATTCATAATTTTTAATTGAATTAAGCCATTTCATTATAAGTCTTCAAAAAATTATCTTGATTGACATGTATCTCAAGGCAATATTCAAATTAAAAAAAATTTAAAATTAAATTTGAAATCATCCGACCTCTTATTTGAATAACCTTACAGTCGAATTGAGTGTTTGAATGAGATGAACCAATTGACTTTACAAATGAGGCCATCCAACTTCAAATGAGCTCAAACCAAACATTTGAAACATAATCGGAAAGTTCTTCATATTAATTGTATGATCAAACAGTCTTCAAATGTTGTGCGCTTATAGCCAAATCGAGCGATGTCTAGATCATTTGATTTTGACATCGTTAAGGTATTTAAATGATGGACAAATGGTCTATAATCCAGGGTATTAACACTAACCATTTGGCAGAGTATTTTGGATTTTTACCAAGTTTACCAAAATGTCTTTCTAAAAAAAGTTATAAATATGGACTTTTTTTTTCTATATGGTGAGGGGGTTCATGAGCTAAGAGATTTTTAAGACTTTATTGTAATTTTTAGCGATCAACGCTAATGATCACCTTCAAGAATTGTAGACGTCATCACCTACCTTCTGTTATCAGACTACTTTTGTTTGGCTACTACCGTCCAACCATATTATTGAACTTCAAATGTTTGCCCATGGACACCTAACTTCTATAATTCGTACAATGGGAATCAAACAATTATTTTAATTGTATAATGTCATTTTCTATGTTTATGAAGAAGAGTAGACTATTGTATCTATGATTATATAATGGATTATTGCAATTGGGTGAAACCTTGTGGGTTTTCCCTTTATTGGTTTTGGAGTAAAATAAGTCAACGAACACATGCAAGAAAGAGAAAATGTAGCCGAAAATAAAGAACACTGGGATTTAACGTGAACAAATATGATATCGGGAGAAAATCACACAGTTACACCACACCAAAAGATTCTATATGAAAATGACAATAACTGCACAGATTTCCTATCTCTCACTCTGTCTTATATCTGGTGACTCCTTACATCGTTCTCATATAGAATTGACAAAGGGATGCAAATTTACTACCCAAAGGGATGCAATACTTCAAGTTAAACATGAAAGACGAGAAGGAAAATTGCCCAGCTCGACTCACAATGCTACAACGTCAAAGTTTGGATCACCGCAATGCTCTACTTCTTGTCTCCTACATGATGGGGAGTGCATTGGATTGGAGTGTTGCGACGCTTTGCTCTATGTCTCTAAACTAGAGAATGTAGCATTGCCACACTTGAGTATACAATTCCACAACGTTGTATGATTGTACGAATTTTTCCCCTGGATCGAGGAGAGGTCCTAATGTAACCCTCCGACGAGGTGAATCGATGGAATTGAAGTTAGAATAAACAATACAACTCGATTAATTGGCCCAATCATATTCTACACAAAACTTATAATAATTAAAAATTTTACGAAAAATTTTTGATGTTCTTTACAAGTTCTAACTATGGGTGTTGAACCTGTAATAGCCTTATTTTGACCTAGGCAAATAAATTTTTTTGGAGTTTTTATAAGTCAAAATCATAAACTGTCTTTGCCATTGCATTGCTATTATATATAGTATCTTATTTACACAATTTTTTTTTTTTCATAATTTTTTAACACTGGTAAAAATTCTTAAGAAATTAACAAATGTCATTACAAGTAGAGATTTAGGGATCGTCACGTGTCCATTTTGTAAACCGAATTCATAAATAACTTTTTTTGATTTTATTCTTCTTAAGATAGAGAGAGGCTAAAATTACCGAATTTACTAAATCATATTTAAATTAAACCCCACTTTTAGTTGAATCACATTCAATAAAAAACTCTTACTTGAAAAATATGAAAATGATTAACTTATTAGTGCGGATTTAAGTTCAATCAATAATATTAAATCAGGCATTTGCAGCACTTTTTATGACCTACTACAACGTTTAAGCATCTACCAATTTATTTGGAGTGGTTTAGGAACCACTGCAAATTTGTTGTATTTGCAATGAATTTGCATTCATTATAAAGGCTTTATTAGCAGTTTTATAAGTGATGTTGTAGGATGACTTTAGCAGCACTTTTAGTATGGGTTAAAATTGCTTCTAAAGGACAGCACATATTAAAAAAATAATGTACAAAAATCAAATTTTGTGATAAAGTTACAAATATTAGTAAAATACTATGCAAATATAAATTAAGTGAATATTAACAACATATAAAACAATACTTAATCAAGGATGAACCTTGTAAAACTAACATGCAAATCAATAGCTATATAAACATAATAGCTTGAGAAAATACAATCAAATTGAGGTACAAAAAACTCAACAAGCTAAGCACTTATCATAGATATTTGATAACAACCACAACGACAGAAGTAGGCGTAGCAACCACATCCATTGCATATATAAATCTACAACAATCATATAAAAAAATGAGTAAAACTTCAAAGAGTTTCAATGCCATATTCAATCAGCATCAACATAATCATTACCAACTCTGAGAATGAACTCTTCATTGTGTCAACTTTGTGGTGTAAGATAGCCCTATATGATTGTAAAAGAAGTAATATAGTAGCTAGTGATTTTAGAAATACAAATCAAAATGAATAAATACAAATCAAGTTAACACAACAAACCTCCATCAATGAGTTACAATGAAGATATAAAATCTTTCATCATACATGTTGTATAGAGAAAGAAATAAGATTAATGTATTTTCATTAGTTGAAATCCATTTTAAATATATCATTCAAATAAAGGAGAAAAGTAATATAAGGTTCATGTTCTACCATATTTTTTGGGTTTGACACCTACAAAGTTGAAAACATTAAAATTAGTTCTATCAAAAAAGTAAAAAATAACTATACCAAAAGAACAATGTCATCATACTTCTTCATCGACTGCCTTCTTGCTTATGAGGAGTTCAAGTAGGACAATGCCATAGCTATAGACATCAGACTTCTCATTAAGTCAAGAAGTTCGAGCGTACTCAGAGTCAATAAAGAACACATTAAAGTTGATTGTTTAAACTTTGATATGTCACTTTAACAAATAACATGTTAACTTACAAATATGTCATACTATCGAAGTTCTTAAAAGTCTTTGGAATGGTGCCATTCAACTTGTTTTCATGTGCATTACTGTAAAAAGATGAATAATTGATGATAATTCACATAGAAGAAGAATTAGGACTACATGAACAACCGCTGTTAAAAGATAATACTCACAGGATATTAAGATTCACACATGAGCTCAAATTATCAGGAATAGTTCCTTCAAGATAATTATTCGCAATCTTCCTACATCATTCATTTCATTATTCTTTTCCATTCTTGGTGGAAAAAAATTAAACAATAAAAAAAAGCCTCTGGACCAAAAAAATTGAGTTTAGCAAAATCATACAAGTCAAATAAGTCTGTTAGCAAAGAAAAAGCAGGGTAAAACATAGGTTTTCAATACATTTGCTAGGAAGATTACTTTGCTTCCTACACATTCAAGAGTGATGTACTTGCTCAAATATTCACAATGTTGCCTACTGGTCAGTGTTCCTACGCTGATGCTCACACTCTTTAGTTGCAGTATCTACCCATGCATGGCCATCAACTCCAACTGAGTGCCACTATGTGTCAACGAAAGGACTTTCAAGTCAAGTGCTAAGAACTTCTATTAAACAATCAAGTGCTAAGAACTACTTTCAAACACATATTGGGCATTCATAGGTATGCTAAATTCAAAGATTTATGAAACAACTCATTTAGAATATCGTATCTGATTTAAAAATTGATGAAATCATATAGTTTAGGTGTAACCCAAGCTTAAGGTGTTGTGGCTACTTAGGTTAATGAAGGTCAAAGAGGGTTGTGCTCAGGTTGTAGAAGATCGAGCAGATGAATAATGATGGATGATTTGGAAGTGATGGCAGTATCGATCTCGGATCGATGTCGGCTTGAGCATGAAGTCATGGAGGTTCGCCGAATGGAACTACAGGAGGACGGAGCACGAAGTAGGAAGCAAGGAGATGATCAGTGGTAGTGGTGAATTTGGAGGTGACGACACATCGACAATAGATCTTCATCGGCTTGCGCAGAATGGGGTGGAGGATCGCCGAATGGACCTACAGGAGGATGGAGCTCGGCCAGAGAGCAGACGGAGTCAAAAGCGGAAGCAATGAGACGAGCAGAAGATCAAATAGTTGATTAGGGAAGCTAGGACAAGGAATATTCGGCTTAATAGGTGAGGTTTTAGCAGCAACAATAATTTTTGCTTGTACCTCTCTTTAGCGGCGGTTTGTAAACCGCTTCAAATAATTGCTGCGGAAACATGTGTTCTTTGGTAGTGAGTACAACCTGATGATCTGAGTAAACATAGACTGTTTTAAGCTAGATTGAGCATTCAATAAAAACTTCTTTGGTTAATCATGTTTGTTAATTATTTGTTATGTTAGGCTTATTTTAGTAGTACAGAAGTGCTTCAGAAAAGCACTGTTATAGTTGTGAGGGCTAAAGATGAGGAGGTGGTAACTTGCATGTGAAGATGACATTGCCTGCTGTCATGATGATGCAGAAAATGTGATAAAGTTTGATTATTCTATAAATGAGCTGTGATACATGGATTTAAACTGGCATAGAAATGGCAGCATCAACACTTAATTAATAAGAAATCAGGATTGGAATTGTTTGTTCTTAAAAGTTTTGTTCGCAGGAAATTAACATCATACAGAATTAGGAACTTACACAGATTGGAACGGTTTGCTTTTAGAAGTTTAGTTACCAGAAATGACTGTTAGACTGACTGAGTTAGAATGATATCAGTATTGGAATGGTTTGCTCTTACAAGTTATTTTGCCGGAAATGTCTCAGTTTGTAGTTTTATTTTCGAAAGGAATCTGTAAAATATTCATTCAGAGAAGAAGATTACAAAATATAGTGTAGATGTAGAGCTTTGCAAAGCAGCTTTAAAGAGCCACAACAATGAGATATATCGCTTAGAGATGATTAGGGGAGAGTGGAAAAAGAACAGCAACTCTTAAAGGAAGACAGTGGAGTAACTCCATAGCTATATAATGACCAACATCATAGAGCGTCCCAACTCTTTTAGTAACCAAAGTAAAGAAGTAACCATTGGTAAAACAGTGGGAAGCCATTTAGAGTGGTTCATAGATCGTTGATGTCGAAATCTGTTGTATTTCCTCAATTGCTAGCCTAATGTTTTGTTTGAGACAATTTATTATTATTATTATTATTTTTAAAGTAGTTTTTTAATATAAAAATTTCTAGTTATATAATTTTTTGTATTAAAAAACTGCTTTGAGAAGCAGTAAGAAAATTATCCCAAATGAAATCTAAGTGATAAATCAAGTACGGTTCATCTCATCGACTCCTGAAAACCTAAAGATTAGCATATTGAATAAAGGCATGTCTCTTCTTTTGTTTGACAACTTTGGTGGTGTTTCTTTGCTCGGTTTTTATGGCCTTGGCGTGTATTTGAGATTTCTAGTTGCTGCTTTCTCTTTCTCCAAGGATGGTCCTAGCATGATAACCAGGTGATGTTTTGGAGTCTCGAAGCCTTCGGGGCTTTTTTGTACCATTTTATTTAAGGTTGCCTTGCAATCTATTGTTTATTGTAATTTTATGTTTTGACTAGTTTTTCTTGTGTTCGCCTCTTTATGGCCTTGCGTTGTAGCTTTTTATTTTATTGTTATTAATAAAATCATCTTATTTTATTGTTATTAATAAAATCATATTTTCATAAATTTTTGCGTGTCACAATTTAATTATTCTGATTTCTGAATTTGATTAAAGAAAAGTATTCGGATAAAAAACTTGACAAATTAAAATAAAAAATTATTTTGTAAATATTTAAGTTAATTTGGCTTTGCCTGTAAACTTCCAACTCCAAGTCACCTAACAAACTCAAGTCTCCGCGGCCCTGCGCAGACGCGGAGCCGTCCATCACCGCCTTTTCTGTCAGTCTATTATTTAAAATTATAAGAGAATATGAAAGTTTTATTTTAAAGAAGACTTTGGTAGTTTTAAATAATAAAAACATTTTCTATTTAAAGAAAAATTCAATCATTAATAAAAATTTTGAGAAAGTAATTCGACAACAAAATAAACTCGAAATCTTGTATGTTTATAGTAAAATTGAGTGTCTCAATGAGATAAGTCTCATGAGGTCAAAATTGTCTAAATTTGATATCATTAAGACACATATAGGCTGAAGAGGTATATCAATTAGTGAATCAACAGGGGTTGTTTGCTAGAGTATTCCAAATTTTGACTATATTTTGTAGTACATGTCACTTCAAAAAATCTTTAAATATGTCCTTACTCTCTATGTCGGTTTCGGGGAAGGCTTGAATCCTTGGCTTAAGGGTTAATAAAACTCATAGGCTTTAATAAACACTAAACTAAACTCCATTGGATAGCCATTGTTCGACCACCAACGATGTACAACTACCATTGAGCCACAACCATTTGACCATTACATTTTGACTACCACCATGTTCTAAGCATCCATATTGGGCCACCATTGTCAAACTACATATGCCCACAAACTACTGACTAACATTATTTAAATACAATCCCTCATCCACTATAGCCCGATTAAGGTCATCCAACCACCATCTCATGATTACGATACTTTGATCACTATCGCCTGACTATAGTACTCAGATCACCATCACCGGACTACGTACTCTCCTCTGATTACTATCGTCTAATTATGATCTTCCAACCATCATCACTAGAATATGATATTCTGACCACCGTTATTCGCTGCTGTCATCCGATCGACCACTATCACTCAATTAGTGTCATTTGACCACCATCACTTGACTGCGGTCGCCCAACCCTCATTGCTCAACTACAATCCTCTCATCCTCCTTACCTTAGCATCCTCAAACCACTCTTGTTTAACTATGGTCATCTGACTATTCAACTATTATTACCGAACTAGTTAACTACGGACCTCAGGCTATACTCACCCGACTATGATCATTTACTATTGTCATTCGAAGATCGTCGCCCAACTACGATTAATCATTCATTAATTTTAAAATAAATCTCTTAATTTTGAGCCTACCATAACCACTTCTTGTTCACCAAAATACTTTTCTTCTTGATTCGGGTCCAAAAGATGCCTGCGTGCCGCCTTTGCGTTCCTTTCCTCCCAATTGCAAGCAGACCTGGTCGGTAACCTACTTTCATGAAAACGAATCTCAAGCCCCCCTTTCACGACCACATTTCCCGGCCATAGCTACTCCACCACGTCCCTCTGAAAAGCTCACGCCAAAAGCTCTCCTGATTCCTTAATCCCACTCCAAAGATTCTTCATTTGCTTAGTCGGTCAAAAAGCCTAACTTTACAGCTCTGCTTCACGTCATCGACTCTCATGAAACCTATAAGAGGAGACCTCACCTCTCCGTCATCATCAGACCAAGAGCTTTAAAGAATCACTGTGAGTAAAAGTATGGCAAGTGGAAGAGCAGAGCAAGCAGCCATGGCCAGCAATAGAAAGATCTCCTCCAATACCAGCTCACCATCCTCACTATCTCCAGCGACACCGACGGCGACTGAGCGGCCGCAGGAGAAGAGAAAGCAGGGAGGGGCTAAGGCTGCTGGTTTGTGGATGAAGAGAATGGATATGGCCGAGGAAAACATAGATGCCAGTGCGGAGCAGTTCATTAAGAGGTTCAGAGAGGACCTATTGCTTCAGCGGCTTCAGTCGATTGAGAATTACAAGCAGATGCTGGCAAGAGGAGTCTGATATATCTTGCTTGCTTGCTTGCCTTTTTCTTTTGGTGGTCTTTGGATTCTTTGTTATATGTAACTGAATTTTTCTTTTTTAAGGGTGAGATGATCTTACGAAACTGGTGTGCAAGTTGTGTGTTTGTGACCGTTAATGGCTTCCTTGTCTGTGCGTTTGGTGTATGAAGGAAATATTGGTGGGTGATTTGTAAGTGTTGCTTGCATTTATTGATTCTAAGCCTGAGCTTCGCACTAATGAGATTACTTTCTGATGGCAAAAGTAAAAGCTAATTGCATTTTAAGACTGAGAGGACCGTTATTTGTGGAAAATTTCTTCATAAGCTTATTTATGAATTTTAAATGACAGTGTTAGTGATCAAGAACGAATAAGTTATTCAAACTTAATTCATATATCTATCAATTATTTATAAAAGTATTCAAAATTATTTGATTAATTAGTTAAATAATCTTGCAAGATCGGAGCTCTATCGATTTGAGAGTCAAACCACGATTAGCTTGTCAAGTAAATTAATTAGTTCATTTACAGCTCTGGTGTTAGCTTTTAGATACTACAACAACAATAATAAGTCTTAGGCTTCATTTGGGACAACTTTCATGCTGTTTTTAAAACGTCTTTCTAGTACAATTTTTTTTTTGAAAATATCAAATTTAAAAAAAATTTGTATTAAAAAGCTGTTTTAGAAAGCAAGAAGTAAGCCGTCTCAAACAGGCTTCGTTTGTGACGACTTTTTTATTGTTTCTTAAAGCAGCTTCCCAGTGCAAAAATTAAAGCAGCTTCCCAGTACAAAAATTTTAATTTTTGTGCTAGGAAGCTGCTTTAAGAAGCAGAAAGAAAGCCGTCCCAAACGAAGCCTTAATCTCACTAAGTGAGGTCAATCCTAATTTTAGCTTCCAGAAATTAGTCATTACTTTATTAACCCAAGGTGCCAATATTAGGTGTAGAAGAAGAAAACAAAACTAACATTCATTCATCAATTTAATTTCTAAGGAATTGATAGAAGCACATTTAAAAACCTATTCATATATTTAAAACATACATCAATCAATTAACAATATAAAAAATGATAATGTACAGTCCATATAGAAAGAAAGATTGTTTCAATC
The DNA here is from genome assembly GCA_016618105.1 of Dendrobium huoshanense. Classification (NCBI taxonomy): domain Eukaryota; kingdom Viridiplantae; phylum Streptophyta; class Magnoliopsida; order Asparagales; family Orchidaceae; genus Dendrobium; species Dendrobium huoshanense. The sequence goes on along the minus strand of CM028359.1, from coordinate 99,366,546 downwards.
CCCAAAAACATATAATATCAGAACAATTAGTAAATTAAAAAAAAAAAACAAAATTTATTAAAAAAAAAAAGTCATTTTTTGACAATACAAAGGCTTCTCAATCATTGAAATTAGTATCACTAAATTTAATTATAGTACCGAAAGCTTTTTTTCTTGGGACGTTTAGGCCAATTAAAATAAACTCATATGCAAATCATATACGCAAGACTCGAACTCAAGACTTTTTAGTTGATAGACAAAGCTTCCTACCAGCAGATCAAGCAGATGAGCTGCATATACTGCTTTGAATTATAATACTATAGAAGGGAACTATAGTGGAGAAGGGAGAAGCGAACAACAAAAACTGAAAAGAATACCAACTATGCCCATAGATTAAAAACCTTAAATTTTAATGTTCATTAAGATGGTCAAGAACATGCTGTCCGTTTCCAAACAGCACAGAGGCTTTTGAGTCTGCCTTCAATGCTGGTGACAGTGTAGACTGTAGAATGATTATAAGAGCTCAACAGATCTTGAAACAGTTAATCAATGGCTTTTTTTTTCTATTAGTTGGATAAGAAATATCAGAAAATCAACTTCTGGACATACTACTGTACATAATGGTTGCAAAGTTGTCTATGATGATTGGTTTTGAGTTTGATGAGAAGAGAAAGGCTCTCTGGCTCTCGAGAAATTATTCTGTGCGGACATCGGACGCAACTCTACCTCCAGATGCCACGATATCGAGCGGTACCTAAGTACCGAGCCACGGTACAGGAAAAGGGTGACGTGGTGCATTTTTATTGGTCTCTGGACATTGTTCGGTGTCCGCACAGAGAAATTTTCCTTGGCTCTCTAGCTGTTGATATGAGAAACAGGGAGTGAAATCCAAGCTTGAATTTATCTTCTCCCACATATCTCTGCATCATTTGCTCATCCCAAGCGGCAAGCACATCACTTAAATTCTTATATATAGAACCTAATAACTTGGCTGAAATGTATCTGAAAGCTGCTGTCCTTACGAATTCAAGCGTGATAGGCAATTCTCCCTGTCATAGGTGAATACATGGCTCATAAGATTAAGCTAATTCACCTGTAGAACATGACATTAACCCTTAATTTTCTTGATCTACAGCCCAGAAATAATCTCCATAGAGTTTTATTATAAAAATCATGGATTACAACAGCAGAATATTTTAGAAGACCAATAAAGTGGAACAGCACAGCAGGAAGTAAAACCTGAGGCAATTCATTAGGGCTATCAGACTGAAATAATATGAATTAAAGCACTCAGAGAAATTTACTGTGAAGGAACTTGGATTGAACCAACAGCACAACAGTATTCAATGCAAAATTAAAAATAAGCCACAAGAATATTATGCAGAATTTCTTGAAGTGGTAGGTGAGGCAGAGCATCTCAGATAAAACGTTTTTTTGGGATAGCTGATTTAGTTCGTTACATGTTTCTAGAAAGTTCTAGGGATTTCTACTGGATTATTATAAATAGAATGGTTGTAGGAAGAAAATATATGAAAACTATTTTTGAAATATTTTCACTGTTTTTGGTGTTTGAAGTGTTTATCTCTCCCTCCTTCAATGTTTTGGGGATGGAAGTAAAATACGTAACGAACACAAACAAGAAAGATAAAAACAGTGAAAATAAAAAAAACATCAGAATTTAACGTGGAAAAATTCAAAATTGGGAAATAACCACCGAGTCACACAACAACAATAAATCCACTACGAAAATTTTGGAGAATTAGTACAAATATCTCTTCTCTCTTACTCTATCACTGCTTCTCTTCTCTCTTCCTCCGTTCTTACACAAGAACAAATAAAGAGATACAATTCAAACCACCAAGGAACACCACCCTCAATGAAAAAAGAGAGAAAATTGCTAGCCTGTACCGCAGCGTTGTGATGCCAGTTTGGAGCCCTGTGGCACCAAATATAGAAGCTGTGGCGCTCTGCCCTCTATTGATCTTGTAGAAAATTGTCCAGCGCCAAGGCGACCAGGGACACAACATTGTGATACTCGGGCATGCAGCACCAGGGCATTCGACCACACAGCACTAGGTAACACCCGATTGATCAACACAAGCAGATTCCACACATAACTAACAAAATATTCATCTACTATTCTTTCTCAAATATCTATTGTTACTATCAACTCTTGATATTGTCCACAGAAGACAGAGTTGTAATGCTCAATAAGTCAATGTTCATTGAGTTAAAGTCAAATAAAGCTATAAATTACACAGCTTCTAACGACAGTCATTGTTTAACCTAAGAATTCAACCAATAAAATGTAAAAAAAAAGTATAATTTACCAAATTACGTTTGGATTGAGCTATATATATAAGCATCATCAATCTTCATAAGATTCGACTGGCGACTATGTTTCTGCTCACTAGGCTAGGAATTAAAAAAAATTGAATCCATCATAGCTACAGAACTAAAGAAAAAACTTCACCAACCTTGACCAGTTGGGCTACTTATAGTACTGTAAAGAAGAGTCTAGTTCTACACTATCATTTAAGAATAAACTTGTAGAGTTAAGATTAACAAACGAAACACTTACAAAGACCTGCATATCAAAAAGCTGATTTGCTTGCTACAATTGTATCTGAGCTCAAATATGGCTGTCAAAGTCTCGAAGACCACTAATGAGCCTATAAATATCTCATTTTCTTCTCTTATTTGAGGAAGGAACCCTTGAATCTCTATGATATTGCCCAATAATTGTTCAAATCAAATTACATAAAATTTTAAATTTTATTATTAAAAAATTTATCTCTAAACATAGGGAATCATCTGCTATAATTGATTCAAAATGATTTCCATGTTACAATTATGATATAAAATTAATCCTGATTAAGACTCTTGGTTATACAAAATTGATCCTAATTTAATCTAAACGGGACTATTTTAGATTTATTTTATACATTCGAGAATCTAAATTAGAGCAACAAGATACTCTTAGACAAAATTGATTGTATATTGATAATTGGAAATTTATTTTGAAATTTATGTTATATATAGAAATAATAATAATGATATTAGCTTATTTAAATAATATGTATTCTTTTGTGAATATGTTTTCATATAATTTAAAAATAGATGGGATACATAAATAAATATAGAAATTTATATTATTATTAATTTATTATAGAAGGATGAGAGGGTTAGCAGGATTAATTTATAATATCATAATGAGATTATTAGTAATGAGGCTGAGTTCGGATGCGAGTCGTCGAAGCCATATTACATCTGATGCGGCTGCGGAGAGCGATCGGTACTCTGCTTCAGTTGAAGATTTGGCCACGGTGACTTGTTTCTTTACTGTCCAAGAGATGAGATTGGGACCGAGGAATGTACAGAATCCGGAAATAGATTTCCGGTCGGTGTTGTCAGAGGCCCAGTCGGCGTCTGAATAGGTCCGAAATTGGAGTGGTCCGAGAGTGATCGGTAAGCCGTGGGCTAGAGTACCTTTTATGTAGCGAAGCAGTCTTTTTAAAGCTTTGAAATCTTGTTCGGTAGGGGACTGCATATGTAGGCAGATTTGATTAACGGCGAAGGCGATGTCCGGTCTGGTGATCGTGAGGTATTGAAGGGATCCTGCAAGCCGGCGGAATAGAGTTGGATCCGAAAATGGTGACAGGTTCGGAGCGTTCTGTTTAGTCGTAGGCGTGATTGGAGTTGGAGCGGGCTTACAATCCTTGTATCCTGCATCGTTGAGAATCTTAGTAGCGTAGTGTTCTTGAGACAGAAAATAGCTATCTTTGGAGCGAGTTACCTTGATGCCGAGAAAGAGAGAAATGTGACCAAGTTGTTTTAGTGCGAATTTCTGTTGGAGTTGACGAAGAAGATGGCGAATCATAGGTTCGTCGTTTCCTGTAATTAAGAAGTCATCGACGTAAATGAGTATATAAATTTGAATGTTGGCTTGAGTAAAGAGAAGGAGGGATGGGTCGGAACGACTAAACCGAAAGCCTTGTTGTTGAAGAAATGTGGTGAGAGTTTGGAACCATAGGCGCGGTGCCTGCTTCAAACCGTAGAGGGACTTTTGTAGCTTACATACTGCATGTGGATGAGCAGGATCGGTGAACCCCGGAGGTTGGCGCATGAAGATGACATCGGGTAGATCACCGTGCAAGAAAGCATTGGCGACGTCAAGTTGGTATACCGGCCAGTCGCGGTGTAGAGATAACGAGAGTAGTAGTCGGATTGTAGTCATTCTCGCAACTGGACTGAATGTCTCATTATAATTGACGCCGAACTGTTGGTTGTAGCCGAGAGCGACCAGCCGCGCTTTATAGCGATCCACCTGCCCGTTGGGAAGAGTTTTGATCTTGTAGGTCCACTTGCAGCCCAGGATAGGCTTGTCGGCTGGGGGTGAAACGAGTGTCCAGGTGGATTGTTGTTGTAACGCATCGATTTCGGTCTGCATTGCTGCACGCCAGTGAGGGGTCTTGAGAGCTTGAGTATAGGTGTGAGGGACGTCTGAGGTGTGGTTATGAGCTAGAAGGTTAAAAATTTGCTTGGGTTTTTGAAAACCCGATTTCAGTCGAGTTTGCATTGGATGACCGTGCGAGATAGCGGGTTGTATGGTGGGAAAAGACGGGTTGCTGTTAGGATTGAGGGGGTTGAGTTCGACCGAAGGGGTTGGATGAGACGGAGTTGATGAGTTCTGAGCGGAAGGCGGTTTGGAGGTGTTGTTATTGTTGTAGGTTTGTGCGGGTATAGAGGATGGAGTCAGGAGTAGAGGAGGTGTGTTTGTGTGGGATGGTTGAGCGGTTTCGGATGTAGAGGGGAACATAGTTTTATGAGGAAAGATATTTTCGTGAAAGATTACATGGCGAGAAATGTGTATCCGGCCAGTGATGTTGTTGTGGCATAGGTACCCTTTGTGTATAGGAGAATAGCCGATGAAGGTGCAAGGATGCGAGCGTGGAGCGAATTTATCCATTGAGTATGGCCTTAGCCAAGGGTAACACAGACTGCCGAAGGTTCGGAGATGTGTGTAGGAAGGTGTGAGACCGGTGAGGAGATTAAGCGGAATTCGGTTAGCAATGGATTTGGAGGGAAGTAGGTTGATGAGGTAGTGAGCGGTGGATAGAGCCGATGCCCAAAATTTGTGAGGAAGGCCAGATTCGAGTAAGAGTGCTCGGGTTAGATCAAGAAGATGACGATGACGACGTTCGGCAAGACCGTTTTGCTCTGGCGTGTGAGGGCAAGTTAGTTGCTGTATTATGCCGGATTCGCGAAGGTAAGAGTGAAACGCATTGCTAGTGAACTCGCCACCTCCGTCGGAACGGAGAACTTTGGGAATTTTGTTGAATTGCGTTTTAATTAAATTGCAGAAGGTTTTGAATGTGTTAAGCGTTTCATTCTTGGTGTGTAAAAAATATATCCAGGAGAATCTTGAGTAGTCGTCGATGAAAATAAGGTAATAGCGATGACCATTTAGGGACGGATGAGGAGAGGGTCCCCAAACGTCCGTATGAATGAGATCGAAAGGTGCAAGAGAATGCGTAATGCTTTTATTAAAAACAAGTTTGTGGCTCTTGGCCTGATTACAAGCATTGCAAGAAAAGGAATGATGAACAGTTTTGATATCCGGGAACAGCCGAGAGAGAAGAAGTTGTGTATCTTTGTGCGGATGTCCGAGGCGAGAGTGCCAGTTTGGTGAGGCTTGAGTTGTGACCGTGAGAGCCCTGGCCGTTTGAGTCGGTGCTGTGCTAATGTGGTAGAGGCCGTCACGGAGACGACCATGGAGCAGGGGTCGTTGATCCCGAGAGTCCTTGATCACAAAACCAGTGTTGTCAAATGAAATGGAAACATAGTTATCGGAGGTTAGTTTAGAAACCGAGATGAGATTATGTGTTAAGGAGGGAACGTGAAGTAGGTTGTTGAGTTTCAACTTACGAGCGCTTTCCGGCAGAGGTAGGAGTCCTTGGCCGGTGTTGTTGATGGGAACGGTGTTACCATTTGCCGTGGAGATTGTGTCCGATCCTTGGTAAGTCATGGGGTAGTAGAGATTGTTGGCGTCCGGCGTTAGATGGGATGAAGCACCGGAGTCGAGGATCCAATCTTGGCTGGCGGGGTTGACGGGATTGGCGAGGAGAGCCCTGGGTTGACGAGTGTCTGTCGGGGCATACTTCGGGTTATTGCGATGCCAACAATTGAGGGCAATGTGCCCGATTTTGCCGCAGATTTGACACAGCGGTCTGGGTTGCGGAGTGTGGGTCGGGTTGCTGGACGGAAACACAGCGTTGGGTGTTTGGTATTTCGGTTTGTTCGATTTCCTGTTGTTGTTGTTGCGGTAGCGGGAAGAGTTGGATGGGGCGGCATAGAGACCCGACGGGTTAGTGCTGAGTTGCTGTTCTTGAAGAGTTTCTTGTTGGAGATGGATTTCCTCGTTGCACAAGAGTGCGTAGAAGGTGTCAAGGTCGATCGGTAGTAGGGAGTTCCGGATGGTGGACTTGAAGGAATTGTATGAGGGAGGTAGACCGTTGAGGATGTGAAGGATAATGTCCTCGGGTTCGATCTTGGAGCCGGATGCCGAAATATTGTCCACGAGTTGCTTGATGCGTGTGAGATATTGTTGGACGGTGAGATCCTTCATTTGTGTGCGGTAGAGCTCGTTCTTGAGCTGAATGACACGAGATCTGCTCGTCGGTTGCAGTCGACGCTCAAGAACGGTCCAGGCCTCATGAGCGGTCGTGGACGTGATTATGTAAGGGAGAATAGATTGAGATACCGTGGAGAATAGGGTGGATAGAAGGTTGCTGTCAGTGAGCAACCATTGGGCGTGATCGGCGGAGGTGGTGTCGAAGGGAGGTGTGACGGTGCCGAGGAGATGGCCGGCGAATCCGTTCGCCGTAAATTGTTGCAGTAGTTGAATTCGCCAAATTGGGTAGTTGTCCGGCGTGAGATGGTGGGGAGCAAGGTTCTTGATGTTTGAGACGAGGAACTTGAGGTTGGGTGGGATTCCGGCAGCCGTGTTATTGATGCCGGTTTGTGTGGAGGAGGGGGTGATGATCGGGGAGGGAGAATCCATGGATTCTTGAACTCCTTACTTGGCTCTTGATACCATGTGAGAGAAGGTCGGTGAGGCAAGCGCCAGAGGAAGAGCACGGGTGAGAATTAGGAGAGAGAAAGTGAATAGAGATATGGTATTTGATTAATGCATTAGAGTAATACAGAGACGTATATATATAGGATACAATGTTAAAGCCGTAAATAAGAGACAGAGAAATGGAATGTTCTATTTCTGCTAATAATAATACGTAAGTAAAATTAATAAAAAGGACAAAGCTCGTCCAACGTCACGTCGGCGGTTCCTTCACTCCCACATGCAAGCTAACAGAGTTCCGGAAACTTGCCGTCTAGAATCCTCATTCCCCTAATCTCACACGCGTATTACCCTTCACACTATCCATCCACACATGTCGGTCGGCTCATCAGCATACACACACTAAGAGCTGCACGTGTCTTCTCCTCTACCGCCACTTCCTCCTATAAACTCAACACACTACAAGCAAAAGAAAATGAAACAAGGAGACAAAAAAGTTGGCTAAATCGAAAGTATGGATAGTAGTTGATATATCATCATGAAATTATCTTGATTGGGCACGAATCTCGTTGAAAAATCCATACCGGAAACTTCAAAAATTAAATCCAGAAGCACTTGAACTCCGATTTCAGCGAGCTTATAGTCAAACTGAGCGTCTCGGAAATACGAACCCAACGACACCAAATTCAACCCAATCCGAGCCCAAATGGGTCCAAATCAAGGACCCGAAGCGCTGTTGGAAGGTTCAAACCACAATTTGAGTTACCAAACGGTCTTCGCTTTTAACGAGCTTATACTTGAATCGAACGGCTCGATGTGACGAATCCAACGAGCCTAAGATCGTCGGATTCCGACATCAATAAGGCCTTCAATTGGCTGACAAACGGTGTACGATCAAAAGGTTCAATATCGGCCGTCCATTCAAACCACTCCCTATTAGCCCATGATCTCACACCTATTTACGAGCTATGCCACTCCAGAAAAACTATAATTAGAGCTCTCATTCTACACAAAGGGGACTCAAGTGAAGAGAGAAGAAGAAGAGAAGAAGAGGAGAAAGGGGAAAAGGAGAATCCTCTCCTCCTCGATCACCGCCGGAGCTCTTCCCGCCGCCCGAACACGCCGGGATTCTGCCGGATATTTGGGAGAACGCAAGAATTCTTCCCAACTTCCACGAGATGTAAAAATTATTCTCAATTAACGACAGAGTTCCCTCCTGACGTCGAAACTCCGCCCAAGTGAGGACGGAGTTCTCCTCTGCCACTAACAGACGTTAAATTTCTATCCGACGTCGCACCTTCACTCTTCGCCAAGTTTCTACCTGACGCCGGACTTCTACTGGTTATCGTACTTCGCTGGATGTCTACACGAAGATGGATTTCTTTCAATTGTTGGACTTTTACCTGACGCTGTCCTTCTAATCTTTGTCGTCAGATTACAGTCCTTCTGACCTCCGTCGCCAGCCGACTACGGTCCTCCTGACTTATGTCGCCCGCCGACTACAGTCTTTCTGACCTCCGTCGCCCGCCGACTACGGTTCTCCTGACTTACGTCGCCCGCTGACTACAGTCCTTCCGACCTTTATCGCCAGCTGACTGCGGTCCTCCTGACTTCTGTCGCCCGCCGACTACAGTCCTTCCAACAAAGCGAATATGTCAATAGTAGCTCTTTGTATTTACATTATGTAATGTACTCTATAAGATGTACATCAAGCTAAGGCCTTCTCCCAAGGAAGGGCCTCATTTGTAATCGACTGCAAATACTAGTGGATTCGTTCAAATTGGGCTAGGCCCCGTGGTTTTTCCCCATTTTTTCAGGGGTTTTCCACGTAAAAATCTTGGTGTCTCATAAATGCTAAACCCTCTCTCTTATCTGATTGCGTGCCGGATTTATGTACAACGCTAAGACGATAAACTTTATATTTCTCTACCGCCGCGAATACTCCTGGACGCAACAGTAGTCAGTGTTAGGAGTAACCAAGTCGAAATAAATAAGATAAAAACAAGAGAGATAGGCCAAAAATTAGGTGAAAATTTTGAAAATAGAATAAAATAGGAAGGCACGCCATATCAAGAAATTCACAATAAAAAATAGAGAGAAATTGTGCAGATCTTTCTCTCAATACTCTTTTGCAGCCTTGACACTTTGACATGACACTAGAGCATAACTCTTATATGATTACAACACACACAATGCTAAAAAAAAAAACCTCACTATCAAATTGCCAAGGGCTCTTATATTGTTGCAAAATGGGGAAAATGAAGGCGCGATTCAGGGAGGAGCGACATAAGCAAAAAATTGGATTAATTATTGAATGTCACTGTTATATGCATTGGAGACTTTAATATAAGCAAAGTTAGTAGCAACTAATGCAAGAATCGGTGAATTATTTCATTTGCAACAAGGTGTGGCCCGAAATTACACACAGTGACAATTTTGGCGGCTTTGGTATCGCGACTGGGTGCGATTTGCAATGGTCTCATTTTCTTGCCTTTCCATTTAAATGAATAAATATTAGATCTACCATCATGCACTGCCCCACTATCAAATTGCCAAGGCCTACCCAAAATAATATGGCACACATCTATGTCTAAAACATCACAAAGAGCCCCACAGATATAGAGCTTACCAATAGTAAATATAACTCAACACATGCCTAAAATTAAAAATTCCATTAAGTATATACAAGATTGAGTTTTGACTTATCATTTGAATTAAGGAGTAGTTAAGTAAAACACTTGGTTTTGTTGTCTAAAAATCCATTAGCTGGAAAGAGTTTTAGGAGTTGGGGTTGCTACATTTGATAGTTATGGGGAAACAATAATTTTGATATATGATATAACAAATTTGAGAAATGAAGAAAAATGATGGTCTTTTATTTGCAATGTGGAAGCGTGATCAGTGATCAGGGAAGTGTGGTTGATCAATTGCAATGAGCTCGAGTTGTCTCAGATACCACGAAAAAGGCTGAACTTGATGTACTGGCAAACTATGGAGAAGAAAGAACCATATAGAAAAACAGAGGAAACGCGGAATCCAAAAAAACATTTTATATTACTTGGTATCGTCAAAAACATTATCTTGATCGGGCACGAATCTCAATGAAAAATCAAGTTATAAACTTTCAAAATTAAAATTGGGATCATTTGAACTCTGATTTCAGCAAACTTAAGTCGAACTGAGCGTCTTAGAAATGCAAATCCAACGACACCAAATTCAACCCAATCCGAGCCTAAACAGGTCCAAATCAAGGATTAGAAGTGTTATTGGAAGGTTCAAACCACAATTTGGATTGCCAAACGGTTTCCAAACATAATGAGCTTATAGTCGAATCGAGCGGCTCATTGAGACGAGTCCAACGAGCCAAAGATCACTGAATTCCGACACCAATAAGACGTTCAAATATCCAGCAAACAGTCCATGATCAAGGATTCAACGGTCATCCATCCAACCACTCCTCATTTATCCTTGATCTCTTACATATTTACGGGTCATGCCACTTCAAAAATCTATAAATAGACCCCTCATTTCTCTTGATGGGGGATCCAAGCAAGAAGAGAATAATAGAAGAGAAGGAAGAAGCTCCTCCTTGACCACCGTCGGAGCCTCGCCGGACCACCGCCAAAGCTTCGCCGGACCACCACATGAGACCCTCACATTCGCCGTACCATCACCTAAGGCCCTCACCTTCGTTGGACTACCACCTGAGGCCCTCGCCTACACCGGACCATCACCTGAGGCCTTGCCTTCGCCAGACCACCACCTGAGGCCCTCACCTTCGTCGGACCACCATATGAGGCCCTTGCCTTTGTCAAATCACCACCTAAGGCCCGGAGTTTTGCAAGACCACTACTTGAAGCCCGAAGTTCTATCGGACCATCACTTGATGCCCGGACTTCTGTCGTACAATTATTACTTGTAATCTGATCGCCCTTTGAGGCAAGTCAGCCTATTGTAACCAACTCAAGTTCTAGTGGAATCATTTTCAACTGGGTAAGACCCTGTGGTTTTTTCCTTTTTTCAGGGTTTTTCGCATAAAAATCTTGTGTTTTTTGTGTGTGAACTGGATATCCATGCAACGCTAAGACATACTATTATAACTTTATCGTCGCGTATAATCTATCCCACAACATTACTAAAACACACATATATAGAAAAAAAACATATCAGACAGCAGCTATCATTATTAGCACTATGTCAACATATCTCTATTAACATTTAGGGTTGAGAAAAAAGTTATTTGGCTTTGTTAAGTTAAGTTCTTAGAAGAGGTTAGAGATAAGGCCATGAAAATGAATTATGGAAGAGGTTAGGGGACACATAAGGCTATGAAAAATTGAAAATGAATTATAGGTCCAACAAAATTAGTTTATATTATCATTCTAGAGTTTATTAGTACTCAGATACTATCCAAGGCATGTCGGCAGTTCCTTCAATCCCACGTGCAAGCTAATAGAGCCACCGCGACAATCCGCATTCCTCTATTCTACACGCGTCGCCCATTCTCGCATCCTATCCATCCAGCCAACGCTAGAATCTCGCACGTGTCCCCCGCTCCACCGCCCCTCCTTTCTATAAATTCCCATCGTCATCTCAACGATTATATTGCAAGCAGAAGCAACTGAAGCAACAGCTAATTCAAAAGATCTTTATAGAGAGGAAAATGGATCCGTTAGGCAACAAGGTGGGACACGGACACATCGACGAGTACGGCAACCCCATCACCGGACACGGTACCACCGGCTACGGCGATCACCACCACACCGGCGGCTACGGCGCCGAGCACGGGACCGGAGCCCAGCAGCTTCATGGCCACGGCACCGCCGGCCATGTTGACCAACACCATACCGGTGGCTACGGCGCCGGCCATGCTGTCCAACAACACACTGGTGGTGGCTTCGGCACTGAGCACGGGACCGGAGCCCAGCAGCTCCATGGCGGCGTAGCGACGCCGGGAGTGCTGAGGCGGTCGGGAAGCTCGAGCAGTTCGAGCTCTTCGGAAGACGATGGACTGGGAGGGAGGAAGAAGAAGAATAAGGGGATAAAGGACAAGATCAAGGAGAAGTTGCCTGGAGGCCATAAGGATCAGCAGAACCCGCAGCAGCACTATGATCAGGGTGTGGCTGTAGGAGAGCCGACGCAAGAGACTGAGAAGAAGGGGATAATGGATAAGATTAAGGAGAAACTTCCTGGGAGCCACGGCCACTAATCAGAATGTGCTTAGTAGCTCTGAGCAGCGATGTCCATCTTAATGGAGAATAATCGTGATGATGTGTTTGATGTGCATGTGTCATTGTTCGTTGGCCAAGCTTGTATTTTGTATTCTGTATCTTTTATTTTGTACTCTGTATTCTACTGCTCTTATGCGTTTAATGATTATGATTAATATCGTCTACCCTTTATGATTATAAGTTCATGATTCTCTAAAGACTTATATGTGCTCAAAGTTTGGATTAATTACTGTGCGATGGCTGAACGTCACTCAGAGATCAATTAAAATGCCCACTGTGTTTGATATTGCGCCTTGATAATGCTCGGTACCGTTGACCTAACGCATAACTATATTCTGCATCTGGTCTCCGCATAGAATAATTTCTCAGAGAAACTTAAAAAGATCCTTGGGTTTGAGATTTAACACAAACTCAATACCTAAATTAAGCAAGTACTCTTGATACGTACTCCAAAAATTAGCTTGATCGGACACGAATCTCGAGGCAAAAGCTAGTTGGAAACTTCAAAAATTAATTTTAGGAGTACCAGAACTCCGATTTCAGCGAGCTTACAGTCAAACAGAGTGTCTCGGAAATACGAACCCAACGACACAAAGATCAACCCAATCCAAGCCCAAATGAGTCTGAATCAAGGGCTCAAAGCGCTGTTGGAAGATTCAAACAGCAATTTGAGTTACCAAACGGTCTCCGATTTTGACGGGCTTATACTCGAATTGAACGGCTCGACGAAACGAATCCAACGAGCACAAGATCGCCGAATTCCGACATCATTAAAGCCTTCAAATACCCAACGAACGGTGCATGATCAAAGGATTCGATATCGGCCGTCCATTCAAAATACTTCCAATTCGCCCCTGATCTCACGCCTATTTACGGGTTATGCCACTCCAGAAAAACTATAAATATAGCCTCATTCTACACCAAAGGGAGGGAAGGGAAGAGAGAGAAGAAGAAGAGGAGAAAGGGGAAAAGGAGATTCCTCACCTCCTCGACCACCGTCGAAGCTCTTCCTGCCGCCTGAAGACGTCGGAACTCTGTCAGATTTTTGGGAGAATGCCAGAATTCTGCCTAACTTCCATGGGATGCGAAAATTTACAGCAGAGTTCCCTCCTGACGCCGAAACTCCGCCCAAGTGAAGCCGAATTTCTTCTCTGCCACCAATAGACGTTGGACTTATACCCGACGTCGGACCTTCACTCTTTGTCAAGTTTCTACCCGATGACGGACTCCTACAAGTTATCGGACTTCGCTGGACGTCTACGCAAAGATGGATTTCTTTCCATTGTTGAACTTCTACCTGACGTTGTCCTTCTGATCTTCGTCGTCAGACTACAGTCCTTCTGAGCTCCGTCGCCAGCCGACTACGGTCCTCCTGACTTACGTCGCCCGCCAACTACAGTATTTCCGGCATCCGTCTCCCGTCGACTACGGTCCTTCTGAATTAGGTCGCCCGCCGACTACAATCTTTCCGACCTCCGTCGCCCGCCGACTACGGTCCTCCTGACTTACGTCGCCCGCCGACTACAATCCTTCTAACCTCAGTCGCCAGCTTACTACGGTCCTCCTAACTTCTATCGCCTGCCGACTATAGTCCTTCCAATAAAGCGAATATGTCAACAGTAGCTCTTTGTATTTACACCATATAATGTACTCCATAAGATGTACATCAAGCTACGGCCTTCTCCCAAGGAAGGGCCTTATTTGTAATTGACTGCAAATACTAGTGTATTCGTTCAAACTGGGCTAGGCCCCGTGGTTTTTCCCCCTTTTTTCAAGGGTTTTCCACGTAAAAATCTTGGTGTCTCATAAATGCTAGACCTCTCTCTTATCTGATTGTGTGCCGGATTTTTGTACAATGCTAAGACGATAAACTTTATATTTCTCTACCGTCGCGAATACTCCTGGACCCAATAGTTTGGCGCCGTCTGTTGGAACGTGGTTCCCGACTGGGGGGCAACTTTTACTCCAATCTCAAAAGATCATTCTTATCAACTTTCTGACATCAGTCATTGTTGCATCAGATGCGGACTGGGAGGCAACTTTGACCCTAATTCTGGTCAAAAAGATCCTCCGATGCTTTCTATATCAAGATGATATTTTCAGGAAAATCCCAGCGATATGCAAGGATACTTCCAATCAATTACAAGCTTTATACAGCCCATTGCTGAACTTTTACTTCTTGGGCAAGGTCTTAATCTTGACCTTAAAAAGGCAGTAACAGTCTAAAGATAAACCTTCTTCACTTTTGATTTGGGATATACGCAGCGTTCGCCCCCTCCCAATCAAAGCAAAATCAATCCCAGGGGGATTCAATTCGACCTCTTCCACACAGGTTAACGTCGTCGAGCAAAGGCTCCGACATACAACCTCATAAAGGTTTCACATCCTTGGTGGATTCTCTCGACCTCTTCCACACATGTTAACGTCGTCAAGCAAACGCTCCGACATACAACCTCGGAAAGGTCTCACATCCTTGGTGGATTCTTTCGACCTCTTCCACACAGGTTAACGTCGTCGACCAAAGGCTCCGACATACAACCTCGGATAGATCTTACATCTTTGGTGTATTCTCTCGACCTCTTCCACACAGGTTAACGTCATCGAGCAAAGGCTCTGACATACATCCTCGAAAAGGTCTCACATCCTTGGTGTATTCTCTCGACCTCTTCCACACAGGTTAAAGTCGTCGAGCAAAGGCTCCGACATACAACCTCGGATAGGTCTTACATCCTTGGTGGATTCTCTCGACCTCTTCCACACAGGTTAACGTCGTCGAGCAAAGGCTCCGACATACAACCTCGAAAAGGTCTCACATCCTTGGTGGATTCTCTCGACCTCTTCCACACAGGTTAACGTCGTCGAGCAAAGGCTTCGACATACAACCTCGGAAAGGTCTTCTATCCTTGGTGGATTCTCTCGACCTCTTCCACACAGGTTAACGTCGTCGAGCAAAGGCTCCGACATATAACCTCGGAAAGGTCTCACATCCTTGGTGGATTCTCTCGACCTCTTCCATATAAGATAACATCATCGAGCAAAGGCTCTAACATATAACATCGGATAGGTCTTACATCCTTGGTTAACGTCGCCAGAATGCCGTCAAGGGACTTCCATTTAACTTCTCCATAAAGTTAAATTTCTACCTGATGTTGAATTTCCTCCTGTCGCTGAACTTTTTTCTTGCAGGACTTTCAATGGATTAATACCCGACATTGAACTTCTACCCGACGTCAGACTTCTCCTTGTCGTCGGACTTCTGCTCGTCAACGGACTACTACTAGTCACCGGCTTCTCGCTCGACTTCTACTTACAACGCACACTCGAACTCTCTTCTTTGGCTCCACACTCGATCGTTGACTGCTAATGGGCTTCAACTCGATCGTCCATCGCCAGCAAACTTCTGCTCAAATGACGAAGAAATCCCGTAAGCTTCTGCTCACAAGGAGGGGCACTAATTCGAGCAAAAAAAAATTCAAACTCACAAATATCGGAATCCCCAGCCGTCAGTAAGCCGGAGGGAGAGGAAGAAATTCCGTAAGCTTCTGCACGCGAGGAGGGGCGCTAATTCGAGCAGGAAAAAATTCTAACTCGCAAATAACGGAAGCCTCAGCCATAAGTAAGCCAGAGGGAGAAGAAGAAATCCCGTAAGCTTCTGCACGCGAGGAGGGGCGTTAATTCGAGCAGGAAAAAATTCTAACTCGCAAATAATGGAAGCCTCAACCGTCATAAGCCGGAGAGAGAGGGAGAAATCCCATAACTTCTGCGCGCGAGGAGGGATGCTAATTCGAGCAGGGGAAGTTTGTCACGACCCGACCCGACGGGGACGGATCCCGCCCGAGCCGGATCGCGACGGAGCTTGAACTTCTTATCCAGGATCTGGCTTTGGATTATGTTACTGAACTGATCTTCCAAATACTTAACTCAACAGACACACACAGAACAACAGAGCTACTAAAAATCATCAAATGCAGCGGAACAAAACATCTATCCTTTCATTTCCTCAAAATAATCATCTACAGAACAGTACATGCCTTTCAACAGAAAGAAAGACAGAACAGAAAAGCCATGACTGTATAAAAATCAAAAAGTACAAAAGTACCTATACTGATCAGACTCTGAACTCTAGTCCTGAACTTCCTTGCCCTTCCCAGAACCTGAAAACCACCAGAAAGTAAGGGTGAACTCAACAGCTCAGCAAAGCAACAAACCACCAATCTAAATTCTCAGAAACCAAAACCAAACTCATCAGACAGAAATCAGACCAGAAATCGGAACAGAATCGGAAATCAGAACTTATACGGACAGATATCAAAGCAGAATCAGAGTCGTACAGATCATATCAGAACAGAACAAATCAACAGAGTCAGAATCAGAAATCAGAATCGTACGGATCATATCATATCATAATCACAATTTCGTACAGAACAGAACAGATACATATAGCTAAATGCCCTGACACTGACGGAATCTCTACGGATTCCGGCCCCTTATACCTCCATTCCCAGACACTGACTGAATCTCATAGGATCCAGGCCCCTTATGTCTCCCTTTGTGCTCACGGCACCAAAACAGATGTGCTTATAGCACCAGAACAGAATTCATCGGATCCGGAACAGAACAGATAACAGATTTCAGATTTGAGCTCATTTCAGATTGCCCGTTTCACTAACTGAATCTCATAGGATTCAGGCCCCTTATAACTCCCTTTTTATAGCTTATACACATAGCATTTCAATTCAGAAGAAATCCGGACAATTCAGAATTTACCCAAAAATCGGGCAGCACAACGGCAGTATACAGAATTTACACAAAAATTCCTGCAAAGAAAATTTACCGAATTCGCACAGAACATAGATAATCATATTCCAGAACATTTATTCTACTGCACAGATAATTTCCACTTTCACAGAAAATTGTAGTCTACGAAAAACATCGTCGAATCAAAAATACCCGGACAAAAATCTTCAAAATATAGTCAAAACGTGCACACCCGGCACGGCAACGATATACAGAAACTTACGCGGTAAAAACTGAACCAATCAAAAGATACGGACGAAAAACCGTAACGAAAACGAAATCCGGACAGAAAATACCGCCAACCGCGACGGAACTGAAAATTGAGAAAGACGGAATGTGCCTTACCTCGAGCACAGCAAATTCCTCAACAGTCACTTCGATCGAAAACGGCTCCGCGTCTCCCCGAAATCAACTTTTCCAAATTCTTCTTTTTCTCTCTCCTCAGAGCTGAAATCAGATTTTTTTTTTTTTTTAATTTTCTCTCTCTTCAAATCGGCTGAAACCCTTAAGTAATACTCAGATCGGCCCGGCCGATCGCAGCATCGTCCCGGGACGATCCGACCAAATGGATCGGCCTGAATTCTTCCCAGGGCTGTTGTCTGGACGATATTTTCTACAGTGCCGATCGGCCTGGCCGATGTCTCCAATCGGCCTGGACGATGCATGCAGAAAATCACCTGGAGCAAAACTGGGCAAATCTGGAGCTGAATTTCTACTGATCGTCCCAGGACGATCCAGATCGTCCTGGACGATCCTGGAACAGATTGTGATATTACAATCTCCCCAACTCAGAAAAATGTCGTCCTCGACATTATCCAATCCAAACTCAGTTAAAACAAGTACGGGTACGACCGTCTCATATCAGACTCCTTTTCCCACGTTGCTTCCCGTGCAGTCCGGTGCTTCCACTGGACTTTAACCATCGGAATCTCTTTATTTCTTAACTTCCGGACGTCGTACGCCAAAATAAGCTCTGGCTCTTCCTTGTACGCCAGATTCTCCTGAATCTCAACCTCATCAGCTGACAACTTCTTCCCAGAGTCTGAAACCCACTTCCTCAGAGTGGATACATGAAACACATTATGCACATCAGGCATAGAATCAGAAAGCAATAGGCGATAAGCAGCTTTTCTAATTCTTTCCAAAATCTCAAACGGTCCGACATACCTTGGACTAAGCTTGCTTACCTGACCAAATCTGCTCACACCTTTCATCGGGCTGACTTTGACATACACAAAGTCACCGACTTGAAACTCAACAAATCTGTGCTTCTGATTATAATACTTCTGCTGACGGTCTTGAGCGGCTTTCAATCTTTCTCTTATCAAACTGATCTTCTGAGCAGTTTCATCAGCAAAAGTGGCACCCAAAGCCTGTCTATCTCCGACCTCCGTCAGAGTCAAAGGAGTACGACACTTCCTACCATACAAAGCCTCGTACGGTGCCATACCGATACTGGACTGAAAACTGTTGTTATAAGCAAACTCAATCAGCGGAATATGATCTTCCCAGCTTCCGCTAAAGTCCAGAACACAAAGCCTCAACAGGTCTTCCAATACCTGAATAGTCCTCTCAGACTGCCCGTCGGTCTGAGGATGAAAGGCTGTACTGAAATGCAATTTCGTACCCAAGCCTTGCTGAATGCCTTTCCAAAGTCTGGAAGTAAAACGTCCATCTCGATCTGAAATAATCACACGAGGCACACCGTGCAATCTGACTATCTCCTTCACATAAATCTGTGCCAAGCATTCAACTGAATCCGTCTGTCTGATCGGAAGAAAATGGGCTGACTTCGTCAATCGATCCACAACTACCCAAATGGCATCATGTCCTTGTCGTGATCGAGGAAAACCCATCGCAAAATACATCGTTACCTCCTCCCATTTCCACTCAGGGATAGGCAACGACTGCAACAGTCCACCTGGTCGCTGATGCTCTGCCTTCACCAACTGACAGGCTTCGCATCTCGACACAAACTCCGCCACATCCTTCTTCATCCCAGGCCACCAGAACAAAAGCTTCATATTAGCGTACATCTTACCACTGCCTGAATGAACAGTGTAACCTGAATGATGAGATTCGTACAGAATCTCCTGCCTCAAATCTCCAAACACAGGTACCCACAACCTGTTCTTACAGAAAATAGCACCAGAATCAGAAATTCGAAGTTCAGGAGTCTTACCAGATCCAATTTGAGCTATCAACTTCGAATAATCAGAATCTGACTTCTGGGCTTCTTGAATCCGTGCTTCCAAAGAAGACTGAATACTCATCTGAGCCAATTCCCAATCACTGGAGGAAATCACCTCCAACTGCAATCTCTCCAAATCACAAATCAGAAAGTCATCACAGGTAAGCTGAATACCTGATAATCCAGAAGACTTCCTGCTCAAAGCATCTGCTACCACATTCGCCTTTCCAGGCTGATACTGAATAGTCAGGTCATAGTCCTTGATCAACTCGAGCCACCGCCTCTGTCTCAAATTCAGATCCTTCTGAGTAAAAATATACTTCAGGCTCTTATGATCAGTAAAAATCTCACATCTGACGCCATACAGGTAATGACGCCAAATCTTCAAAGCAAAGACTACTGCAGCTAACTCCAAATCTTGCGTCGGGTAATTCTTCTCATGTGGTTTCAACTGTCTCGAAGCATAAGCAATTACCTGACCATGCTGCATCAGGACACATCCCAGTCCTTTCAGTGAAGCATCACTGAACACCTGAAAACCCTCCGTACCTGACGGAAGTGCCAACACTGGAGCTGAAGTCAAACAATCCTTCAGTCTCTGAAAACTAGCTTCACACTCCGGTGTCCAAACGAAAGGAACCGACTTCTGAGTCAGTCTCGTCAGAGGAGTCGAAATCTGTGAAAATCCTTTCACAAATTTCCTGTAATACCCGGCCATGCCCAAGAAACTACGTACCTCAAATACCGTAGTCGGCCTTGGCCAATCAGCAACTGCCTGAATCTTCTGGGGATCTACAGAAATGCCTTCTCCGCTAATCACATGCCCCAGAAAAGAGATACTCTTCAGCCAAAATTCACACTTGGAGAACTTGACAAACAGCTGATTCCTCCTCAAAGTCTCCAACACAATCCTCAAATGTCTGGCATGATCATCTTCAGATGCAGAATATACCAGAATATCGTCGATGAAGACGATCACAAACTGATCCAAATACTCCCTGAATACTCGGTTCATCAGATCCATGAAAATAGCGGGCGCATTGGTTACCCCAAAAGGCATAACCAAAAACTCGTAGTGCCCGTACCGAGTACTGAAAGCTGTCTTCACCACATCAGATTCCTTTACCTTCACCTGATAATATCCGGATCTCAAATCAATCTTCGAAAATACCGAAGATCCGGAAAGCTGATCAAACAAGTCGTCAATCCGAGGCAAAGGATACTTGTTCTTGATCGTAGCCTTGTTCAAATCTCTGTAATCAATACACATACGGAGCGTACCGTCCTTCTTCTTCACAAACAGAATAGGTGCTCCCCAAGGTGAAACACTAGGGCGCACAAAACCTCTGTCAACCAACTCCTGAAGCTGAACTTTCAACTCAGAAAGTTCTTTCGGTGTCATCCTGTACGGAGCTTTCGATATCGGAGCGGTACCCGAAAAAATATCGATAGAGAACTCCACATCTCTATCCGGAGGTAAACCAACCAACTCCTCAGGAAAAACGTCAGCAAACTCCCGTACCACTGGGATCTCAGAAACAGAACCAACCTCTAGGTTCAAATCCCGCACCGAAGCAAAAAATACCGGACATCCTTTCTTCCACATTCTGCTCACCTCCAACGCAGAAATCAGACTGGAGAGAACACCTCGTAGTCCCTGAAATACAACTCTCTCTCCAGCCACAAGCAAACTCACTTGCTTCTTCAGACAATCAATCTGAGCCTCATACTGACTCAACCAATCCATTCCCAGAATCACATCATACGAAAAAATCGGTAATCGAATCAAACTCGATTTCCACTTCTTGCCAGAAATCTCAATCTCACATAAACAAAACTGTCGAGCAATCAATGGATTCCCAGCCGGTAAAATCACAGACAAAGAAACCGGTAAAACCATCGAATCCAAATGTAAAATCTCAAAACAGTGCTCGGACAGAAAAAAATGACTCGCTCAAAAGTCAAACAAAACACGACAGGGCTGATCAGAAATGTAAACCGTACCTGTCACAACATCCGGAGCATCTCGAGCCTCCTGCTGACTCAAGCTGTAAACTCGTGGCTGAACTGGAACAGGAGCTGAAGCAACAGAACTACTCTGCTCCCTCTGAATCGTAGGTGGTCTCCGTGGTGCAGAACTAGAACCACCACCTCTACCAGTAAATCCCTCAGGGCGTGGAGGAACAGTCCTCGGTCTTCCTGCTGCTGAACCAACAGGTCTGACGGAGCCCTCAGATCGCTGCTCAAAACCCATCTGTGGACATTCTGCAATCCTATGTCCCGGCTGACCACATCTGAAACAAAGACCAGCTATCCTGTAGCACTGGCCATGGTGTCGCCGTCCACAACTCTGGCACACAGGTGCCGTACTGACAGATCCAGAACTAGTCGTACTGGTAGCAGTACCAGACGATCCTCCGCTCCTTCTGGAATCTCCAGATCCAGATCCAGAAACAAATCTCCTCTTCCCAGAGGAACCACTGCCAGAAGTCTCACCTCCAAACCTCTTCCTACTCGCAGTCCACCGCTGCTGAGTAGTCGTCATGTCATTCTCAATCAGACGAGCTCGCTCCACAAGCTCAGAGAAATCAGTAATCCGGAACGGTATCAGAGGTTGCCTCAAAGTGTCTCGTAATCCTCTCAGGAATCTGTAACACCTCTCAGCAGAAGTGCTAACCAGCTGCGGAGCGTACCTGGCTAATGCAGTAAACTCAGCCTCGTACTGCATCACCGTCTTGCTCCCTTGAACCAGCCTCAGAAAACTCTCCTGCATCTGCTGTCGTGCAGAAGGGGGAACAAACCAGTCTCTGAACACTTTAGTGAACTCTTCCCAAGTGATCAAAGAGTTCAGTCTACCCTGAAATCTGGCTGCCTGCTGGCCATCCCACCAGTGCTCAGCCTCTCCGTCCAACAGAAAAACAGCTAACGGAACCTTCCTGTCTGCAGGACACTGCATCCCGTCAAAAGTCTTTTCCAATCTCCTCAGCCACTCCTCGGCTGCTCTGGGCTCAACAGCGCCCTCAAATCTCGGAGGCTTCAACCTCAAAAATAACTACAGGTGTCGATCAATGTCCTCAGATCTAACAGTAGAAGCTCTGCTCTGAGTCTCGCTCATCATCTGAGCAACAAGTGAAGCAAACTGTGAAAGCGTATCAGCACCGACCACTGGGGCTGTACTCCCCACTGGTGCTGCCTGATCTGCACTCTGCCCGTCTGTCATGTCTGGGTCTGGCTGATCCATACAGAAAAATCCAGAAAATCCGGAAAACTATCACAAAAACAACACAAAAACAACACAATAAAAAGCCAAACGACCCAAAACTACCCCCAGACAGACTCACTGATCACTTCCTAGAGCTCTGTTTCACAATTCAACCTGTTTCCAAAACCAGTGCTCTGATACCACAAAAGCTTGTCACGACCCGACC
Source organism: Dendrobium huoshanense (assembly GCA_016618105.1). Classification (NCBI taxonomy): domain Eukaryota; kingdom Viridiplantae; phylum Streptophyta; class Magnoliopsida; order Asparagales; family Orchidaceae; genus Dendrobium; species Dendrobium huoshanense. Next base: position 99,343,842 of record CM028359.1, on the reverse strand, counting down.
CGACGGGGACGGATCCCGCCCGAGCTGGATCGCAACGGAGCTTGAACTTCTTATCCAGGATCTGGCTTTGGATTAGGTTACTGAACTGATCTTCCAAATACTTAACTCAACAGACACACACAGAACAACAGAGCTACTAAAAATCATCAAATGCAGCGGAACAAAACATCTATCCTTTCATTTCCTCAAAATAATCATCTACAGAACAGTACATGGCTTTCAACAGAAAGAAAGACAGAACAGAAAAGCCATGACTGTACAAAAATCAAAAAGTACAAAAGTACCTATACTGATCAGACTCTGAACTCTAGTCCTGAACTTCCTTGCCCTTCCCAGAACCTGAAAACCACCAGAAAGCAAGGGTGAGCTCAACAGCTCAGCAAAGCAACAAACCACCAATCTAAATTCTCAGAAATCAAAACCAAACTCATCAAACAGAAATCAGACCAGAAATCAGAACAGAATCGGAAATCAGAACTTATACGGACAGATATCAAAGCAGAATCAGAGTCGTACAGATCATATCAGAACAGAACAAATCAACAAAGTCAGAATCAGAAATCAGAATCATACGGATCATATCATATCATAATCACAATTTCGTACAGAACAGAACAGATACATATAGCTAAATGCCTTGACACTGACGGAATCTCTACGGATTCCGGCCCCTTATACCTCCCTTCCCAGACACTGACTGAATCTCATAGGATCCAGGCCCCTTATGTCTCCCTTTGTGCTCACGGCACCAAAACAGATGTGCTTATAGCACTAGAACAGAATTCATCGGATCCGGAACAGAACAAATAACAGATTTCAGATTTGAGCTCATTTCAGATTGCCCGTTTCACTAACTGAATCTCATAGGATTCAGGCCCCTTATAACTCCCTTTTTATAGCTTATACACATAGCATTTCAATTCAGAAGAAATTCGGACAATTCAGAATTTACCCAAAAATCGGGCAGCACAACGGCAGTATACAGAATTTACACAAAAATTCCTGCAAAGAAAATTTACCGAATTCGCACAGAACATAGATAATCATATTTCAGAACATTTATTCTACTGCACAGATAATTTCCACTTTCACAGAAAAATTGTAGTCTACGAAAAACATCGTCGAATCAAAAATACCCGGACAAAAATCTTCAAAATATAGTCAAAACGTGCACACCCGGCACGGCAACGATATACAGAAACTTACGCGGTAAAAACTGAACCAATCAAAAGATACGGACGAAAAACCGTAACGAAAACGAAATCCGGACAGAAAATACCGCCAACCGCGACGGAACTGAAAATTGAGAAAGACGGAATGTGCCTTACCTCGAGCACAGCAAATTCCTCAACAGTCACTTCGATCGAAAACGGCTCCGCGTCTCCCCGAAATCAACTTTTCCAAATTCTTCTTTTTCTCTCTCCTCAGAGCTGAAATCAGATATTTTTTTTTTTAATTTTCTCTCTCTTCAAATCGGCTGAAACCCTTAAGTAATACTCAGATCGGCCCGGCCGATCGCAGCATCGTCCCGGGACGATCCGACCAAATGGATCGGCCTGAATTCTTCCCAGGGCTGTTGTCTGGACGATATTTTCTACAGTGCCGATCGGCCTGGCCGATGTCTCCAATCGGCCTGGACGATGCATGCAGAAAATCACCTGGAGCAAAACTGGGCAAATCTGGAGCTGAATTTCTACTGATCGTCCCAGGACGATCCAGATCGTCCTGGACGATCCTGGAACAGATTGTGATATTACAATCTCCCCAACTCAGAAAAATGTCGTCCTCGACATTATCCAATCCAAACTCAGTTAAAACAAGTACGGGTACGACCGTCTCATATCAGACTCCTTTTCCCACGTTGCTTCCCGTGCAGTCCGGTGCTTCCACTGGACTTTAACCATCGGAATCTCTTTATTTCTTAACTTCCGGACGTCGTACGCCAAAATAAGCTCTGGCTCTTCCTTGTACGCCAGATTCTCCTGAATCTCAACCTCATCAGCTGACAACTTCTTCCCAGAGTCTGAAACCCACTTCCTCAGAGTGGATACATGAAACACATTATGCACATCAGGCATAGAATCAGAAAGCAATAGGCGATAAGCAGCTTTTCCAATTCTTTCCAAAATCTCAAACGGTCCGACATACCTTGGACTAAGCTTGCTTACCTGACCAAATCTGCTCACACCTTTCATCGGGCTGACTTTGACATACACAAAGTCACCGACTTGAAACTCAACAAATCTGTGCTTCTGATTATAATACTTCTGCTGACGGTCTTGAGCGGCTTTCAATCTTTCTCTTATCAAACTGATCTTCTGAGCAGTTTCATCAGCAAAAGTGGCACCCAAAGCCTGTCTATCTCCGACCTCCGTCAGAGTCAAAGGAGTACGACACTTCCTACCATACAAAGCCTCGTACGGTGCCATACCGATACTGGACTGAAAACTGTTGTTATAAGCAAACTCAATCAGCGGAATATGATCTTCCCAGCTTCCGCTAAAGTCCAGAACACAAAGCCTCAACAGGTCTTCCAATACCTGAATAGTCCTCTCAGACTGCCCGTCGGTCTGAGGATGAAAGGCTGTACTGAAATGCAATTTCGTACCCAAGCCTTGCTGAATGCCTTTCCAAAGTCTGGAAGTAAAACGTCCATCTCGATCTGAAATAATCACACGAGGCACACCGTGCAATCTGACTATCTCCTTCACATAAATCTGTGCCAAGCATTCAACTGAATCCGTCTGTCTGATCGGAAGAAAATGGGCTGACTTCGTCAATCGATCCACAACTACCCAAATGGCATCATGTCCTTGTCGTGATCGAGGAAAACCCATCGCAAAATACATCGTTACCTCCTCCCATTTCCACTCAGGGATAGGCAACGACTGCAACAGTCCACCTGGTCGCTGATGCTCTGCCTTCACCAACTGACAGGCTTCGCATCTCGACACAAACTCCGCCACATCCTTCTTCATCCCAGGCCACCAGAACAAAAGCTTCATATTAGCGTACATCTTACCACTGCCTGAATGAACAGTGTAACCTGAATGATGAGATTCGTACAGAATCTCCTGCCTCAAATCTCCAAACACAGGTACCCACAACCTGTTCTTACAGAAAATAGCACCAGAATCAGAAATTCGAAGTTCAGGAGTCTTACCAGATCCAATTTGAGCTATCAACTTCGAATAATCAGAATCTGACTTCTGGGCTTCTTGAATCCGTGCTTCCAAAGAAGACTGAATACTCATCTGAGCCAATTCCCAATCACTGGAGGAAATCACCTCCAACTGCAATCTCTCCAAATCACAAATCAGAAAGTCATCACAGGTAAGCTGAATACCTGATAATCCAGAAGACTTCCTGCTCAAAGCATCTGCTACCACATTCGCCTTTCCAGGCTGATACTGAATAGTCAGGTCATAGTCCTTGATCAACTCGAGCCACCGCCTCTGTCTCAAATTCAGATCCTTCTGAGTAAAAATATACTTCAGGCTCTTATGATCAGTAAAAATCTCACATCTGACGCCATACAGGTAATGACGCCAAATCTTCAAAGCAAAGACTACTGCAGCTAACTCCAAATCTTGCGTCGGGTAATTCTTCTCATGTGGTTTCAACTGTCTCGAAGCATAAGCAATTACCTGACCATGCTGCATCAGGACACATCCCAGTCCTTTCAGTGAAGCATCACTGAACACCTGAAAACCCTCCGTACCTGACGGAAGTGCCAACACTGGAGCTGAAGTCAAACAATCCTTCAGTCTCTGAAAACTAGCTTCACACTCCGGTGTCCAAACGAAAGGAACCGACTTCTGAGTCAGTCTCGTCAGAGGAGTCGAAATCTGTGAAAATCCTTTCACAAATTTCCTGTAATACCCGGCCATGCCCAAGAAACTACGTACCTCAAATACCGTAGTCGGCCTTGGCCAATCAGCAACTGCCTGAATCTTCTGGGGATCTACAGAAATGCCTTCTCCGCTAATCACATGCCCCAGAAAAGAGATACTCTTCAGCCAAAATTCACACTTGGAGAACTTGACAAACAGCTGATTCCTCCTCAAAGTCTCCAACACAATCCTCAAATGTCTGGCATGATCATCCTCAGATGCAGAATATACCAGAATATCGTCGATGAAGACGATCACAAACTGATCCAAATACTCCCTGAATACTCGGTTCATCAGATCCATGAAAATAGCGGGCGCATTGGTTACCCCAAAAGGCATAACCAAAAACTCGTAGTGCCCGTACCGAGTACTGAAAGCTGTCTTCACCACATCAGATTCCTTTACCTTCACCTGATAATATCCGGATCTCAAATCAATCTTCGAAAATACCGAAGATCCGGAAAGCTGATCAAACAAGTCGTCAATCCGAGGCAAAGGATACTTGTTCTTGATCGTAGCCTTGTTCAAATCTCTGTAATCAATACACATACGGAGCGTACCGTCCTTCTTCTTCACAAACAGAATAGGTGCTCCCCAAGGTGAAACACTAGGGCGCACAAAACCTCTGTCAACCAACTCCTGAAGCTGAACTTTCAACTCAGAAAGTTCTTTCGGTGTCATCCTGTACGGAGCTTTCGATATCGGAGCGGTACCCGAAAAAATATCGATAGAGAACTCCACATCTCTATCCGGAGGTAAACCAACCAACTCCTCAGGAAAAACGTCAGCAAACTCCCGTACCACTGGGATCTCAGAAACAGAACCAACCTCTAGGTTCAAATCCCGCACCGAAGCAAAAAATACCGGACATCCTTTCTTCCACATTCTGCTCACCTCCAACGCAGAAATCAGACTGGAGAGAACACCTCGTAGTCCCTGAAATACAACTCTCTCTCCAGCCACAAGCAAACTCACTTGCTTCTTCAGACAATCAATCTGAGCCTCATACTGACTCAACCAATCCATTCCCAGAATCACATCATACGAAAAAATCGGTAATCGAATCAAACTCGATTTCCACTTCTTGCCAGAAATCTCAATCTCACATAAACAAAACTGTCGAGCAATCAATGGATTCCCAGCCGGTAAAATCACAGACAAAGAAACCGGTAAAACCATCGAATCCAAATGTAAAATCTCAAAACAGTGCTCGGACAGAAAAAAATGACTCGCTCAAAAGTCAAACAAAACACGACAGGGCTGATCAGAAATGTAAACCGTACCTGTCACAACATCCGGAGCATCTCGAGCCTCCTGCTGACTCAAGCTGTAAACTCGTGGCTGAACTGGAACAGGAGCTGAAGCAACAGAACTACTCTGCTCCCTCTGAATCGTAGGTGGTCTCCGTGGTGCAGAACTAGAACCACCACCTCTACCAGTAAATCCCTCAGGGCGTGGAGGAACAGTCCTCGGTCTTCCTGCTGCTGAACCAACAGGTCTGACGGAGCCCTCAGATCGCTGCTCAAAACCCATCTGTGGACATTCTGCAATCCTATGTCCCGGCTGACCACATCTGAAACAAAGACCAGCTATCCTGTAGCACTGGCCATGGTGTCGCCGTCCACAACTCTGGCACACAGGTGCCGTACTGACAGATCCAGAACTAGTCGTACTGGTAGCAGTACCAGACGATCCTCCGCTCCTTCTGGAATCTCCAGATCCAGATCCAGAAACAAATCTCCTCTTCCCAGAGGAACCACTGCCAGAAGTCTCACCTCCAAACCTCTTCCTACTCGCAGTCCACCGCTGCTGAGTAGTCGTCATGTCATTCTCAATCAGACGAGCTCGCTCCACAAGCTCAGAGAAATCAGTAATCCGGAACGGTATCAGAGGTTGCCTCAAAGTGTCTCGTAATCCTCTCAGGAATCTGTAACACCTCTCAGCAGAAGTGCTAACCAGCTGCGGAGCGTACCTGGCTAATGCAGTAAACTCAGCCTCGTACTGCATCACCGTCTTGCTCCCTTGAACCAGCCTCAGAAAACTCTCCTGCATCTGCTGTCGTGCAGAAGGGGGAACAAACCAGTCTCTGAACACTTTAGTGAACTCTTCCCAAGTGATCAAAGAGTTCAGTCTACCCTGAAATCTGGCTGCCTGCTGGCCATCCCACCAGTGCTCAGCCTCTCCGTCCAACAGAAAAACAGCTAACGGAACCTTCCTGTCTGCAGGACACTGCATCCCGTCAAAAGTCTTTTCCAATCTCCTCAGCCACTCCTCGGCTGCTCTGGGCTCAACAGCGCCCTCAAATCTCGGAGGCTTCAACCTCAAAAATAACTACAGGTGTCGATCAATGTCCTCAGATCTAACAGTAGAAGCTCTGCTCTGAGTCTCGCTCATCATCTGAGCAACAAGTGAAGCAAACTGTGAAAGCGTATCAGCACCGACCACTGGGGCTGTACTCCCCACTGGTGCTGCCTGATCTGCACTCTGCCCGTCTGTCATGTCTGGGTCTGGCTGATCCATACAGAAAAATCCAGAAAATCCGGAAAACTATCACAAAAACAACACAAAAACAACACAATAAAAAGCCAAACGACCCAAAACTACCCCCAGACAGACTCACTGATCACTTCCTAGAGCTCTGTTTCACAATTCAACCTGTTTCCAAAACCAGTGCTCTGATACCACAAAAGCTTGTCACGACCCGACCCGACGGGGACGGATCCCGCCCGAGCTGGATCGCAACGGAGCTTGAACTTCTTATCCAGGATCTGGCTTTGGATTAGGTTACTGAACTGATCTTCCAAATACTTAACTCAACAGACACACACAGAACAACAGAGCTACTAAAAATCATCAAATGCAGCGGAACAAAACATCTATCCTTTCATTTCCTCAAAATAATCATCTACAGAACAGTACATGGCTTTCAACAGAAAGAAAGACAGAACAGAAAAGCCATGACTGTACAAAAATCAAAAAGTACAAAAGTACCTATACTGATCAGACTCTGAACTCTAGTCCTGAACTTCCTTGCCCTTCCCAGAACCTGAAAACCACCAGAAAGCAAGGGTGAGCTCAACAGCTCAGCAAAGCAACAAACCACCAATCTAAATTCTCAGAAATCAAAACCAAACTCATCAAACAGAAATCAGACCAGAAATCAGAACAGAATCGGAAATCAGAACTTATACGGACAGATATCAAAGCAGAATCAGAGTCGTACAGATCATATCAGAACAGAACAAATCAACAAAGTCAGAATCAGAAATCAGAATCATACGGATCATATCATATCATAATCACAATTTCGTACAGAACAGAACAGATACATATAGCTAAATGCCTTGACACTGACGGAATCTCTACGGATTCCGGCCCCTTATACCTCCCTTCCCAGACACTGACTGAATCTCATAGGATCCAGGCCCCTTATGTCTCCCTTTGTGCTCACGGCACCAAAACAGATGTGCTTATAGCACTAGAACAGAATTCATCGGATCCGGAACAGAACAAATAACAGATTTCAGATTTGAGCTCATTTCAGATTGCCCGTTTCACTAACTGAATCTCATAGGATTCAGGCCCCTTATAACTCCCTTTTTATAGCTTATACACATAGCATTTCAATTCAGAAGAAATTCGGACAATTCAGAATTTACCCAAAAATCGGGCAGCACAACGGCAGTATACAGAATTTACACAAAAATTCCTGCAAAGAAAATTTACCGAATTCGCACAGAACATAGATAATCATATTCCAGAACATTTATTCTACTGCACAGATAATTTCCACTTTCACAGAAAAATTGTAGTCTACGAAAAACATCGTCGAATCAAAAATACCCGGACAAAAATCTTCAAAATATAGTCAAAACGTGCACACCCGGCACGGCAACGATATACAGAAACTTACGCGGTAAAAACTGAACCAATCAAAAGATACGGACGAAAAACCGTAACGAAAACGAAATCCGGACAGAAAATACCGCCAACCGCGACGGAACTGAAAATTGAGAAAGACGGAATGTGCCTTACCTCGAGCACAGCAAATTCCTCAACAGTCACTTCGATCGAAAACGGCTCCGCGTCTCCCCGAAATCAACTTTTCCAAATTCTTCTTTTTCTCTCTCCTCAGAGCTGAAATCAGATATTTTTTTTTTTAATTTTCTCTCTTCAAATCGGCTGAAACCCTTAAGTAATACTCAGATCGGCCCGGCCGATCGCAGCATCGTCCCGGGACGATCCGACCAAATGGATCGGCCTGAATTCTTCCCAGGGCTGTTGTCTGGACGATATTTTCTACAGTGCCGATCGGCCTGGCCGATGTCTCCAATCGGCCTGGACGATGCATGCAGAAAATCACATGGAGCAAAACTGGGCAAATCTGGAGCTGAATTTCTACTGATCGTCCCAGGACGATCCAGATCGTCCTGGACGATCCTGGAACAGATTGTGATATTACAAAGTTTCCCACTAGAAAATAGTAGAAGTCTCAGCCACCAGAGAGTCAGAGGGAGAAAGAAAGAGAAGGTGCAAGTTTTCTCAAGGCCTAGGGGACCTATTTATAGGTTTTGAAGAGAATGAGGGAGAGTTATTGCAATTTTAGGAATTCCCAATTTTTTTAAATTTTTTGGACCAAAAAATAATAAAAAAATCAATTTTTACCTACATGGGGCCCACTTAAAGGCGGTGCGGTCAATCGGCATCCCGAAACGACGCGACCAGCGCATCAATCTGCGGACACGGCGCGCGGATTGCGGCTGGTAGCATGTGGCCAGCGGCCGGCACCCGCCGGGTGCAGCAACAGCGGCATTGCCGCGCGAAAAGCCCAGGCGCGGGGAGGTCTGGCTAACGCGCGGGTTCAACCCAGTCTCGGTGCGGCTCACGCGGGTGCGACTCACGGCAAGCCCAGCGCGGACGGCCAGGCGCGGCCACGGTTCCGCCCTCCGGCGGCGGCCGGCCGGCCGGTCCATATGGGATCCATTTTTTCGCCTAGAAAAGGCCAAATTCGACATTTTTTTAGTCCCCGGACACGTTTTTCGACGTTCCGGACTCAATTTTGCAACTTTCGGGGCTCAACGAAGCCTCTATGATCAAGTTTCGAGAAAAACTTAATCTTTGGAACACAATTTTTGGTGTTGGCCGATACAAATTTTCAAAGTATATATTTTCGAACTTCTGGAGCTTCGACATCCAAAAATAGGGGGGCAACTAATACGTACTCCAAAAATTAGCTTGATCGGGCATGAATCTCGAGGCAAAAGCTAGTTGGAAACTTCAAAAATTAATTTTGGAAGCACCCAAACTCCGATTTCAGCGAACTTACAGTCAAACTGAGCGTCTCGGAAATACAAACCCAACGACACCAAGATCAACCCAATTCGAGCCCAAATGAGTCCGTATCAAGGGCTCAAAGCGCTGTTGGAAGGTTTAAACCGCAATTTGAGTTACTAAACGGTCTTCGATTTTGACGAGCTTATTCTCGAATCGAACGGCTCGACAAGTCGAATCCAACAAGCCCAAGGTCGTCGAATTCCAATATCATTAAAGCCTTCAAATACCCAATGAACGGTGCATGAGCAAAGGATTCGATATCGGCCGTCCATTCAAAACACTTTCAATTCGCCCCTGATCTCACGCCTATTTACGGGCTATGTCACTCCAGAAAACTATAAATAGAGCCCTCATTCTACACCAAAGAGAGGGAAGGGAAGAGAGAGAAGAAGAAGAGGAGAAAGGGGAAAAGGAGATTCCTCACCTCCTCGACCACCGCCGGAGCTCTTCATGCCGCCTGAAGACGCCGGAACTCTGCCGGATTTTTGGGAGAATGCCAGAATTCTGCCTAACTTCCATGGGATGCGGAAATTCTTCCCAATTTACAGTAGAGTTCCCTCCTGACGCCGAAACTCCGCCCAAGTGAAGCCGGATTTCTTCTTTGCCACCAACAGATGTCGGACTTATACCCGACGTCGGACCTTCACTCTTCGCCAAGTTTCTACCCGATACCGGACTCTTACTAGTTATCGGACTTCGCTGGACGTCTACGCAAAGGTGGATTTCTTTCCATTGTTGAACTTCTACCTGACGCTGTCCTTCTGATCTTCGTCGTCAGACTACTGTCCTTATGACCTCCGTCGCCAGCCGACTACGGTCCTCCTGACTTACGTCGCCCGCCGACTACAGTCTTTCCGACATCCGTCGCACGTCGACTACGGTCCTCCTAAATTAGGTCGCCCGCCGACTACAATCTTTCCGACCTCCTTCGCCCGCCGACTATGGTCCTCCTGACTTACGTCGCCCGCCGACTACAATCCTTCCGACCTCAGTCGCCAGCTAACTACGGTACTCCTGACTTCCGTCGCCCGCCGACTATAGTCCTTCCAATAAAGCGAATATGTCAATAGTAGCTCTTTGTATTTACACCATGTAATGTACTCCATAAGATGTACATCAAGCTAAGGCCTTCTCCCAAGGAAGGGCCTTATTTGTAATCGACTGCAAATACTAGTGGATTCGTTCAAACTGGGCTAGGCCCCGTGGTTTTTCCCCTTTTTTTCAGGGGTTTTCCACGTAAAAATCTTGGTGTCTCATAAATGCTAGACCCTCTCTCTTATCTGATTGCGTGCCGGATTTTCGTACAATGCTAAGACGATAAACTTTATATTTCTCTACCGCCGCGAATACTCTTGGACGCAACAACTCTATATATTGGTTTCAATGAAAAGCCCTATATTTCAAACAAGAGCTTCAATTTTATCAAAGAATTAAAAAAAAAAAAAAAACATTTTTGGAGGGTGGACAAATCTAGCGGGAGCCTTGATGTATGTGATGGTTTACAAAATCTAATATCCCACATGCTATTAATATGGTGAGTGGATACATAACATAATCCTATTATAGATCTTTTTTGTATATCAAAATGAATTTTATGGTATTTTTTAGGTAATGTCGATGTTGATCCGAACAATAAAAATAAGATGATAAATAGTTAATCCTCTAGTAGAGCGCCTATTCTAACTTTGTTGATGATCAAGTTTTAATCAACATTTGGATGTGTTTATGATCATAGGAAGAAGACTAAAGTTAAAAGATCAACATTATAGAAAAAAATTGATGTCATCTATAAATGAAATGCATATGGCAATAATACATGTATTAAAAAAAATCATTTGTCTAAAAGTATGGAGATTTTTTTGTGAGTGTTGTTAGAGTTAGAAATTTGTCCAATTTTAGATATGTTGTATCTTAAGTGTATTTATTTTGTTTTGAGCTTGTAGATGAGATGGTTTTGTATGAGAAAGAGAGCCAACAAGTATAATAGATTTAAGGCTGATATTCTCTCCAAAGAATTCCATTCTCTTCCCCTCCTCTCTTTAGGTGGAAAAAATAGGAAAAATCAAGATAGCTTCCTTATAAAAAACCCAACAATAAGATATTAGAGCTACGTGGAGGCAATCTTGGAGAATGAGGAGGAAGGTGTTCTTGTAATCAAGAAAGAGAAGAAGGGGGAGGAGGTCTGCAAGGATAGAAGCAAGAAGTTGTGGAAGAGGGCAGGTCTCGGGTAGGAACCAGAGGAAGTGCACGTGGTCGGAGCTTACATGAATCCTTTGGAGACACGTGAAGGCACAAGTGGAGCAAAAGCTCTAGTTCACACTGGTTTTGTTGCGCATAGAGGAAGTTGGGTAGCGCGGTTTCACGCGTAGAGTCTCATGGGTGTCGGGAACAAGTGAGGTGGTTGTCGTGGGTCGAAGTCGGGGTGGTAGTGCGTAGGCTAGTTGGAATGAGCGAGGGCGGAGCACGCGATTGGCCTTATGTAGCGCATGATTGGCTGCGCGAGATGCTTTATGGTAAGGGGAGTCGGTTAGGCTGATTCAGCCGCATGATGGTAGACGGAGGAGGGGTTCGGTGTGCGGGCTGTTAGTGTGAGACGAAAGTCAGAGGTCAGATTCTGCCGTACGAATTTCACCGATGTAAAAGATCGGCGAGCTGTTGGCGCGCAGACTGGTAGCTAGGCTGTACGTAGGTTGCGGATCGAAAGAGACCGTGGACTTGGGTCATGTAGATCAAGTTTGGGTATGCATGACTGATGGCCATAGGAGAGGACACTACAAGAAAAACTCTAATTTTCGACAGAATTGTCTGGCGGCTTTTCGGTGGCCACTTTTCTGGTGGCTTTACAGCACTTTTCCGGGTGTTGTTTCCCACGGAAATTACCGGCAGCTTTTTCAATTTTCCGGCAGCTTTTAAAAATTAAAAAAAAATGAATAAATTTTAAACTATTTAAATCATTTAACAAATAATTATTAAAAGTTATATTAACTATTTAATTAATATTCATTTTAAAATTAATTAGTTAATTTTTATTTTATATTAAATATTATTTTTATTTAAATTAATTAGTTTCATTTTTTGTAATTAAAAATTAATTAATTTACGCGTAGAATATAGTTTAAATAAAAATGTTGACAATAAAAACACATTTACACATTTAGCAATTCGGTCGGTATCCTGAATTTCTTCTAACTGGCCAACGTTCGAACCTCACGGCAGTACTCGCGGGCGCGCGTCTGGGCACACACGCGAGTGGGAAGGGAGGCTGATTTCGTCGCCGGCAGCGCAGAGCAGGGAGCGGATTGCATCGCTGGCAGCCCGGGGGCGCTGGCGCTGCGCGACAGCGAGGAGCGGGTTGGCTGTCGCGGTTGGGCTTGGGATTTTGTTTTTAATTTGATCGGCGGTTTAGGACCGCCGGAAAGCTGCAGGAATAATTTTTCGCCGGTAAAAACCGATGAAATTTATTTTCCTACGCCGTTTTTACCGGTGGGAAATGAACTGCCGAAAAACTAAAAAATCACCGGAAAAGGTTCAATTTCCGATGGAAAAGGCCGCCGGAAATGGGTGATTTTCCTGTAGTGGGACATGAGGTGTAACATAGTCCAACGAAGATTCAAGAAGATGGAGGAAATGCGGGGTACAAGCACTACAGGAAAATCACTGATTTCCGGCGGAATTTTCCGGCGGCTTTCCGGCGGCCATGTTTCCGGCGGCTTTGAGACTTATTTCCGACGGTTTTCCGGCGGTCAAATTTCCGACGGCTTTTCCGGCGGCTTTTAACGTTTCCGGCGGCTTTTAAAAATTTAATAAAAAATGAATAAAATTTTAAACATTTAAATGATTTAACAAAAATTTATTAAAAGTTAAAATAACTATTAACTTAATTTTCATCTTAAAATTAATTAGTTAGTTATTTTTTATTTTTTATTAAATATTATTTTTTATTTTAAATTAATTAATTTTAATTTTTTTATAATTAAAGTATTTTTTTATTTTTGTGGGGATATAGTTTAAATAATAAATATTTACAGTTTAAATGTATTTTCTTCTTCAGCAAAGCGGTCCGTCGTTTGAAATTCCACACAAGGAACCGCTGTTCGAACCTCGCCTTGCATGCTGGAGCCTGGAGCGCGCGCGGGGAGCTGGCTGCACGCCGCGGGAGCCGCGCGGGGGGAGCTGGCCGGAGCGCGGGAGCAGGGGTGGCTACTAGAGCGCGGGAGCGGGGGTGGCTGCCGGAGCGCCGGGGGGTTGAGCCGCGGGAGCGGGGTTGGCTGCCGGAGCGGGATTTTTTTTTTTTATTTGACCGGCGGTTCAAGACCGCCGGTAAGTCGCCGGACAAAATTGCCGCCGGGAAAAACCGCCGGAATTCATTTTCCTACGTCGTTTTTACCGGCGGTAATTTAACCGCCGGAAAACTACAAAACCGCCGGAAAAGGTTCAATTACCGCCAGAAAAGGCCGCCGGAAATGGGTGATTTTCCTGTAGTGAAGCTGCGTGTGTGGGAATGCGGGGCTAGTGATGCAAGAGTTAGTGCGAGCGAGCTGGGCTAGGGGTGTTCACATCTGGGGATCACGCTAATGAGTCGAGCTGGCCTGACATTTCTTGGACTGTAATTTCGAGCAGCAAAGGCAAAAGCAAGTGGAGCTGGGCTAGGGCTCAAACAGCAAGAGACTCAAGGTGATGGTGGAGCAGTTCTTCAGGAAGTCTATAACCATCTGATGGAGGAAAATTGGTGGGGAAGACCGACGGGGCTGTTCTTTATGGACAGTATATATCTTTTCTTATCTTTATAAAAGAAGACCATGATGAAGAATTTTAGAAATTGGTCCAATTTTAGATAGGTTGTATCTTAGGTGCATTTTATCTTATTTTGATTTATAAATAAGATGGTTTTGTACGAAAAAGACTAAAAGAGAGCTAACAAATACAATAGATTTCAACCTGATTTTCTCTCCAAAGAATTCCATTCTCTCCCCCTCCTCTCTTTTGAGTTGTTTTGCTTAGACAAGAAAACTTCCTCTACCTCTACCTAGCTCTGATATCATTTATTAGGATCTAGAATGAGGAAGAAGCTCTTCCTTTTAAGCTTCTTGGGGGGGGGGGGGGGGAGAGAGAGAGAGAGAGAGAGAGAGAGAGAGAGAGAGAGAGAGAGAGAGAGAGAGAGAGAGAGAGAGAGAGAGAGAGAGAGAGAGAGAGAGAGAGAGAGAGAGAGAGAGAGAGAGAGAGAAGGGGAGAAGGAGAGAAGAAAACTAATTCCATGTCATCCAATTGAAGCATTGGCATGTGGTTCATTCCAGGCGTTCCAATTTGACGTCAAGAACAAGCACAAGCATGTTTTTTAGGTTTCTATCATAAGCAGCAGGCGAACGGGATGCAGAATAAAGTAGACTGACAAACTGAAGTGGCTTACGTGCGGGGTTTGAGCGAGTGGGTGAGCGGTAGGAATTACGACAGATCTGTGAACATAAATGATTCTTTATTGCTTAACATGCTTCTATAACAACTTATTTTTCTTATTTATTGTGGAAATGTAACCGGAAGAACGAGTGACAGAACGTGAAGAAGAAGACGAAGTAAAGAATGAATATTATTAACCTGCTTAGATGAAGTACAGGCCTATATTTATAGGCTTTAGACATTACAGCTTTTGAACAGAACCAATAAGATGAATACATGGAAATAACCAATCAAATACATACACCTCAGCTTTGTACAAAATATAAACTGTATTATTTGTTTAACTCTAATACGCCCCGGCAAACTGATGGGTCTTGAGTGACGGTCAGTTTGGTTCTTAAAGTATGAAAACGAGGTGTGGAAAGGGACTTAGTGAAAATGTTCGCAACTTGATCGATGGTACTTATGGGAAAAATGGAGACATTTTGATGCTGTATATGATCCCTCACAAATCGTTGATCTATTTCGATGTGTTTTGTGCGAGCGTGGAAAACAGGGTTGTTGGCAAGAGCTATTGCCGAGGTGTTGTCGCAATAGATTTTCGTTGGAGAATGTTGCTCGATGCCGAAGTCATGAAGGAGACGTCTAAGCCAGATGATGTCCGCGGTTAAAGCCGCCAGGGATCTGTACTCGGATTTTGTCGAAGATCGGGCGACCGTGGTTTGCTTCTTAACCGTCCAGGAGATTATCGTATCTTCTAAGAATGAACAAAAACCTGATGTGGATTTGCGTGATAATGGATCGCCTGCCCAGTCGGCGTCTGAAAAAGCAGTGAGAAGGAGATTAGATTTTGTAATAGGAATTCCAAAATTGATCGTACCTTTGATATATTTGAGAAGGCGTTTGAGCATATAAATATTTTGAGGTTGTGGATTGTGCATATATTGGGATAGCTGATTGACACTAAAAGCAATGTCTGGACGCGTTATCGTTAAATATTGCAATGATCCTGTTAGCCGTCTGTAGAGATGTCCGTCCTGCAACAGAGTATCAGCTGGAACAAATTCTGGAGGTTTTTTACAAGTAGGATTAGCCAATGGTTTGCAGTGCAATAGATCCGCTTCCTGGAGGATTTTGGTTGCATAGTGTTCCTGTGAAAGAAAAAACTGCTATGAGAATTTTGATATTTTAATACCAAGAAAGTCACTAACCTCTCCAAGATGCTTCATAGAGAAGCGGATACGAAGTCTGGAAAGGATGGAACTGATGACAGCTTGATTATTGCCGGATATCAGAATATCATCGACGTACACAAGGAGAAAAATCGTTGTGTTTTCGGTTTTGTACAGAAGGAGAGAGGGGTCCGATTGGCTATGAGAAAACCCGAGAGTGACAAGAAATTCGGTAAACGTGTTGTACCACTGACGCGGAGACTGTTTTAATCCGTAGATGGATTTATGGAGGCGACATACGTGATTTGGATGGATGGTGTCCTCAAAATCTTTAGGTTGAGCCATGTAGACGGTTTCAGTCAGATTCCCGTGAAGAAAAGCGTTGGCTACGTCCAGTTGCTGAACCGGCCAGTCGTTGTGGAGCGCTATAGTTAACATTATCCGGATTGTAGGAAGCTTTGCGACTGGACTGAATGTCTCCGTGTAATCAATACCGTATTCTTGATGGTTTCCGAGAGCGACCAATCTTGCTTTGTGTTTTGCAGTAGATCCATCTGTATGAAGTTTTAGTCTGTATGTCCATTTGCATCCTAAGATCGCCGTATTTGCTGGAGGAGGAGTGAGGGACCACGTTCCTTGCTGTTGCAAAGCTAAGAATTCCATAGCCATTGCTTCGCACCATTCTGCGGTTTGAACAACTGCTGAATAAGAAGTAGGAGTAGAATGTGTAGGTGAGGTTTGTTTATGCAGCAGATTTAGTTGAATGGAAGGTCGTAATGATCCGATTTTGCTACGGGTAGTCATCGAGTGAGTCGGAGGAGCGGAGTTACTGGGAGGCTGAGAGCTTGTACTCGAGCGGATGGTATCGGGACACGGATTCTGCTGGGACGAGCTGGTGATGCTATCAGTAGTTGGCACGGGAATGCTAGCATGCGGAGGTTGAATCTGTTTGGGCTGAATAACTGTGGAGGCAGGGATAAGCAATAGAGGAGGAATATCTTCTGGAGTTGCGGAATGATGGACGAGGTTGGCAGAGAATGGGAATTTGGTTTCGTGAAACAAGACATGCCGGGAGAAAGTGATATTGGTGGTAGCGATGTCAAGACACTTATATCCTTTATACATGTCGGAATATCCGAGGAAGATATGCGGTGTAGCGTTGGGTTGAAGTTTATGCCGATTCTGTGAGGGAATAAGGGGATAGCATTCGCAGCCAAAAGTTTTCAAGAAGCTGTAATTGGGTTTGGTGTTATGAAGTAATTCAAATGGAGAGAAATTGTTGAGATTAGGAGTTGGCAACCGATTTATTAGATAGGTTGCAGTGAGCGCTGCGTCTGGCCAAAATCTGTAAGGGGCTGAGGATGTATGGAGAAGGGTGCGGATGGTCTCAGTAATGTGCCGATGCTCTCGGCAGTTCCGTTTTGTTCCGGTGTATAGGGGCATGAAGCCTGATGAATGATACCATTAGAGCGAAGAAAATTTGAGAATGCATGATTCATGTATTTAGTGCCGCCATCTGTACGGAAAATTTTGATTTTCTGGTTTGTATATGTCTCAACCTGTTTCTTAAAATTAATAAATGTGTCAAGAACTTCAGATTTCATTCTTAATGGAAACAACCAGGTGAATTTAGAAAAATCGTCCACAAAGATTACATAATATTTGAAGCCTTGATTAGAAATAACGGGAGCAGGGCCCCAAACATCTGAGTGAATTAAAGCTAATGCGGTAGTAGATGTGTGTGAAGATGGTTCAAAAAACAATTTATGACATTTTGACATAGCACAAGATGCACATGAAATAGATGATTTGCCTAACTTGAGACTCGGGTTACGACTAGAAATTAAGTCGAATGTGCGCTTATTCGGATGGCCTAACTTCCTGTGCCATGATTCTGCCTTTGTAGAAGCTGTAAGAAGCATCGTATGTTCTGCCGTGGATGGTTTGTATGGCAAAGTGTAAAGACCATTGTTACATGGTCCTTGAAGTAGAACTCGTTGAGTCTTCATATCCTTCAAGACAAACCCAGACGGATTAAAGATAATGGTAATATCATTATCCTTTGTAAGCTGAGAAATAGAGATGAGATTGTAACGGATAGCGGGAGAGTAAAGTATTTTAGATAGATGCAGCTTACGTGACGGGGTCGGGAGAAGTCCCGCCCCGGTGTTTGCAATGTTCACTGAGCTGCCGTCGCCGATAGTTATAGTGTCTGAGCCTTGGTATGGTCGGGAAATAGAGAGATTATCCATGGAGTTTGTCAGGTGAGCGGAGGCCACGGAGTCCAAGTACCAGCTGGAATCGGTATTGGAGTTGTTAGCCAGAAGTGCCGTTGAGGATTGATTTGTCGGCGGGGTGTACTGCAGGTTTGCTCTATGCCAGCAAGATGCGGCGGAGTGGCCCTTCTTGAGGCAGATTTGGAAAATTAAAGATGATGAGGAAGCTGAACTCCGTGGTGTCGTTGTAGTGTTAGAGGAGTTTCGACCACGGAATCGACGCCCTCTACCTCGCTGGACGAACAGAGCTGTATTCGGATCTGAGTTGTTGGAGTATTTGGCGGCGTCGCTGGCAAGATTCACTTCTTCGCTGAGAAGAAGAGGGTACAACTGATCCAAGTGGATTGGTGTGAGCATTGTCCTGATTGCAGTCTTGAAAGATTGTATGAAGGAGGGAGGCCGTTGAGGATATAAAGGATGATATCCTCTGTATCCACAATGGAGCCGGCTGCAGCGATTTTGTCAACGAGAATCTTGATTTTTGTTAGGTACTGAGTCATGGTGGAGTTCTTGAGAGCGATATTATGGAGCGCGTTCTTTAATTGAATCACTTTGGAGCGATTCGTAGACTGATATTGCATCTCCAGTGTAGTCCAGATTGCCACGGTTGAATCCAACGCAAGAACATAGGGGAGTACCGTGGGGGAGATCGTAGAGCATAGTGAGGCGGATAGATTTTGATCGATATGAGACCATTGCAGAAAAAGAGGATTTGGAGATGAAGATCCGTCTTGATCTATCAGAAATTCGGACGGTGGGGAGATGACAGTATCAAGAAATTTTTGGAATCCGTTTGCCTTAAAGATTTTAAGAACCTGGGATTTCCACAGGGGAAAATTGTCGGGGGATAACTGGAAACGACATTCTTGATATTAGAAACAAGAAATTTCATGTTTGAAGAGATGACCGGATCAGTTGAATCATTCGCTGGAACGGATTGAGGGTCAGCGATGGTAGAGGTCGCGGAATGAGCCATTGAGCAGGAGGAGGATCGGCGGCTTAATATGATACCATGTGGAAATGTAACCGGAAGAACGAGTGACAGAACGTGAAGAAGAAGACGAAGTAAAGAATGAATATTATTAACCTGCTTAGATGAAGTACATGCCTATATTTATAGGCTTTAGACATTACAGCTTTTGAACAGAACCAATAAGATGAATACATGGAAATAACCAATCAAATACATACAACTCAGCTTTGTACAAAATATAAACTGTATTATTTGTTGAACTCTAATATTTATAAACAATAATGGCTACACAAAGTAGCACACCAAAGGTAATACAAGCTATTCAAAAAAATAAAGAAAGTACAAAAAACTCTAACTAAAATATGGATCAATTCAAAACAATTAGCTTGGGAAAAAGTAATTTCATCATGATTCATAAATAATGACAACTTTTGTATGACTTTATTAGAGAAATGGTAGAAAAGTGGGACATTTTATTATTAAAAGTTGAAACTATAGATAATCCTACATATATGCTTATGAAGGCCATTAGAAGGATCAAATTTAAATACTATTTTATCAATACTAATGGAAGTATCATCATATTTGAAGGAAGCTCGCCAATATGAAGATTGTTGAAAATGGTCGCTCACTTCGCATCATGAAAATCTTAAATAGAGATCACCACAAAATCCTAAATGGAAGCTAGCACAAAATTTTAAATGTTTTTGCCATAAAATTTTAAATATAGGTTACCACAAAAGTTTATATTGAATACTATAATTATCATCAATAGTGATCGATCATTAATGTTAGGAGATGAACTCTTTCTTATATAAATTCATGTATCCCATACAAGTAAATCATCCAACAAACAACTACTCAAGCTTATAGTTACTTCTATATATGCTTGAGAATCCCAAAAGAAGTAATAAGTGTCATTTCTTTCTCCAAATTTATAATGAGTTTGTTTCCACCTATGAATGTATGTAGATTGTGGAACCACATTAACCTCTTATGTTCTTGTGTATATTATTTTCTCTTCTTAGATTTTGAACCGTTTTCATAATGCTTGGCATTTGACATTTAATTGAGAACCAATTTTCTTGTGGACTAAGTTAGTTTACCCACACTTATAAAATGGGTAGAAGGTTAATGATAGTCTTACAAACTCTATATTTAAAGCAAGTACCTAAGAGATTTGGTATAGATGAAAAGACTAAATGTGTGAGCACTCTTTAATTATGTATTTCAAACTAGTGCATCAATGTCACCAAACAATATGAAAAAAAAAAAAAAAAACATATTTGAAGTATTCCATATGCAAATATAGTAGGTGTTGATTTATGTGATGTTGTGTACCAAATCTAATACCTCACATAATATTAGAATGGTGAGTAGGTATAGCATAATGCTAGTAAAGGCCATTGAATTAAAGTGAAGTGGATTCTATGGTATAATCTGAGTATTGTGGATATTGGTCAACAATTTAAGGAAAATAAGAGGATTTTTTTAATGATCTTGCGGGTTATGTCGATTCTAAATTTGTTGATGATCATTATAAATGTTTATCAACAATCAAATATGTGTCTACCATATTAGGAAGACCATGTAGTTAGAGATTTATGCTGCATATAATAATTGCTTTGTCAACTATAAGCAAGATTATATGGAAATAACAAAACAAATTTAAAGACACCATTTGGTTTTATGATTTTACCAAATACTTTGGAGTTGTTCAAAAAAATATGGAGAATTTCTATCATAGTTATAGTGATATTAGTTTGTCAAATAGTCAAGTCCATCATGTTCTCACCAAGCTGGTTAACATTCAGTATCACTTAGTTAGAGAAATAGTATAAGAAGGGGATGTTCTACTCTTGAGAATTTGACACTACATATAATTCTACAGATATATCGTTGAAGGTGATTACAAAGATCATATTTAATCTTAATGTTATTTGTTCTTGATCAATATTTTTCAAGTTTGTAGCTTGTATATGTGCGATGGAAGAATCATCTTATTTGGAAGAAGCTCGCTAATGTGGAGATTGTTGAAAATGGCTCCTCTTTTAACATCACAAAATTCTAAACGAAGATCATCACAAAATTCTAAGAGGAGACTATCTCAAAATCCTAAATGATCAAGAACTATAATAAAGTTCTAAATGAAGGCGACCACAAAAATCTATAGTACATATTATCTATGTTTTCAATGATGGTTTATCATCAATGTTAGGAGACCAATTATTTCTTATATATAAACACACGTAATCCTTACCATTCAAGCTTATAATTGCTTCTTCATATTCATGAGAATCTCGAGAAAAGTGGAGTGCACTTTCTTTCTTCAAATTCATAGTGATTATTGCCTTCTATGGATGTATATAAATTGTGAAACTACTTCAAACTCTTACATTCTTGTGTGCAAGTTATCCTCTCATTTAAATTTTAAAATTTCTTCATAATACTCGGCCTCTGGCAATTACTTGAGAACGATCTTGACTATGAAGTAGATTAATTTAAACACATCAACCTTTAAAACAAAAAGTAGAAAATTAAATAAGTTTTATCTCTACATATATCATACTAAGATGATAATCAATTGAAAATAGAGAATGATGATGTTGTATATGTTGAAGAGAAATAAATGACAAACAACTTTTTTTTTTAAACCCTCAAAGGGGCCTACGTGTTAATTTCAAAAAACCGGTTACATAGTCCTTAAAAAGAACCTCCAACTCACTAATGCTCGAAAGAGCTACACGCATAAAAGATAAAACAAAACCTACGAGCCAGTGGTTCATTTCTCTAAGATTACAAGAAATACAGGAAAAAGTTACTGGGCTGTGAGTAGACAGCACCCAAAAAAGGAAGAGCTTAAAGTCCTCGTTCAGCATCCTCTTCCTGCAAAAATGAGAAATAAAAAAGAACAAGAAATAACAGCAACCTACCAAAAGAACCTTGCAGTCATGTAAGCACCTATAGAATAATCTGTTCCTGCAAGAGATTCTCCAAAAAAACAAAATCAATATCACAGCATTTCGATGTAAAATCAAACTTGAAATTAACACCACTCTTATAGGAATGAAAACACCACATGTCCAGTTTCCTCCAGAGAAAAACAAAAACGATCAGCTGATAAATAACCTTTCTCAAATCCACCAAGTTATGCCAATTGAAATAGAAAACAGTTTTAAAATCACTATACCATCTCCAACTATCCCAAAACCCCCTACAGCTTCTCTTCAGCCCAAAAAAAAAACCCTCCACCAACCAATTAACAAGGATAACCAAACCTGTAACCAACCAGGGACGTGTAACCACCGATCCAAGAACCAGATGCCAAAAACCTTAAAGATCAAAACAAAAAAAAAAACCTCCAGACGATGCAGAAATGGTAAGTTAATAACATAGTAGTAAGATTCATCTTCATGTAGGATATGAACAGCTTCCAGATCCCAACGAATACCAAAACCGAAAAGTGAAACCCAAAAAAGACCGCTACCAGGAAAATTAGAATAGAAATAACAAAAGAAAAAGACTCTAGAATGCCGAAGACCAAGCAACACTAAACCAAGGGCAAGAGACCCACACAAAACATCAGATTGATCGAGCATAAGGAAAGCCAATTTTATCCAGAGTTACCAAACCTTTTAAATAATGGGGCAAAGTATTCACATCAAATTCTCTGTCTTCCTCCAATCTACTCCCAAATTTAGCCAAAAAATCAGCACAAGCATTACCTTCTCTAAACAAATGCTTAATCGTGTAACTCATAGTAGATATAGCAAAATGAATTTTCCTGAGGATGTAAAATAACTGAGGATGAAACACATCAACATTATTGATAATTTGAATAACACTTAAGGCATCCACCTCAATCTCGATATTAAAAAAACCTTTATTGCTACAAATAAACAGGCCTTTGAATAAGCCCATAAGCTCAGCAAAAATGACCATACACAGAGGTAAAGGGCCCGTATAAGCCACAATAACATTGCCAGAAAAATCCCTAATAATACCCCCAAAACCAGCACAGTTAAGATCGACAGAACCATCAGAATTGAGCTTCAGGGAGGGAGGAACCGGTTTTAACCATCTCACAATTCTACTACTACTAATAAAATCCTCAGTATTAATAAGGATGCCAAGCTTCACACACAAACAAAAAAATTTGCCTAAATTTTTTCTCGAAATAAGCTTACCAACAAACAATTGAAGCAATTTATGATTAATATTGGAGGTAATCACCTTATCCTCCATCTTAATTCCATTATGCTTAGCTTCATTACGGGCTTTCCATAGGAACCACAAAATAAGAATAGACAATAAGTTAAGCACATGACCCTTAGCTGAAGAAAACCAGTCAGTTAAAAATGACTTAACTGAAGAAATAGAAGTAGAAATATAAACAGGAAAGGGTTTGTTAATAATCATGGCATAATACCTCCAAACTTTTTGAGCAATCTCACCGTAAAGAAGGACATGGTCAATACTTTCAATCGCAGAACAACAATGGCATTTAGATGGCAAATAAAAACCTTTGTTCCAAAGCCTAACATCAACAGGAAGGAAGCCTTTGATACACCTCCAAGCCAAAATAGAGTAAGCTAGAGGAATATTATAGTGCCAAATATTACCATAAATAATAGAAGCCTCATTCTTAATTCTAAACATATCCCAAACCTTTTTAATTTTGAAATGACCATCACTAGAACACTTAAAAAGAATACGGTCATCATCACAAGTATTCAAAGGGATGTTCAAGATTTGAATTAAAATGTCATCAGGTAACAAATCAGAAAGATTATTAATATTCCAATTTCCATTGTCAATAAAATAACTAACTTTAGTAGAAAGAAGAGTATGAGAAGAAAGTAAACTGTCAATCGAGCCCGAACCTAACCAATTATCTTGCCAAAAGAAAATCTCCCATTTACCCAAACCCCATTGGATAAACGGTTCCGCAACCCAGCTAATGTTACATAAACGTTTCCAAACCGAGGAATCAGACTTCTTAACCATACATGCAATAGGATGCTTCTCTTTACAGTATTTGGCATGCAAAAAGTTAGCCCATAAACTGCTATTAGATCTAAAGGAAAACCAAAGTTTATAACAAAAAGTCGTAACCATATCCAATATACTCTTACACCCAAGACCGCCTTCATTGAAAGGGCCATAAACTTTGAGCCAAGAAGCCCACAAAATGCAAGATCTACTATCTTTAGCTCCCCAAAAAAACTTATTAATGAGTCTTTCTAATCTAAGACAAATAGAAGGAGAAGGGTTAAGCGTATGGAAAATATAGATAGGGATAGAATTTAATACATGTTTAATTAAAAGAATTCTACCACCAAAAGAGAGAAAATTCGTGGACCAATTGAAAATTTTGTTTTGAAACACATTAACCATTTCCTCAAAAAGCAAACTTTTCTTTCTACCTTTAAAAATAGGAATACCTAAGTATTTAATAGGCAAAGTAGATAAATTAAAACCACAAATCCTTTTGATATCATTACTTTTACTAAGACTAGCCGACTTAGAGACAATAAACGTACTTTTACTCTTATTAATCGAAAGACCACTCATGTTCTAAAACTCATTTAAATGCTTGATAAGACATTTAATATTAATTAATGAACTATTAGCAAAAATGATAAAGCCATCAGCAAAACTCAAATGAGTAATCGGAATACCACCCATCGTATGATAAAGCAAATTAGGATGTCTTCTATAAAGACACTCCAAACCCCTTGAAAGGTAATCAACCGCAATAATAAATAAAGCAGGGGAAAGAGGGTCTCCTTGGCGCAAACCTTGAGTGAATTTAAAAAAATTATTACTCTTACCATTAATGATAATAGAGAAATAATAGTGCTCGATACTGTTTTTAATCAAGGAAATAAAACTATAACTAAAACCAAATAAATAAAGAACTTTGTAAAGGTAATCCCAACACAAATTATCATAAGCCTTAGTAATATCCAATTTGAAAATAATGTTACCACCTTTAGTCTTCGCATTGATATCACGCGTCACTTCCTGAGCCAGCAAAATATTATCAAAAATGCTTCTACCTTTAACAAAACCAGTTTGATTCTGAGAAATAATTCTAGGAAGGATGTTAATAAGTCTAGAGGCAATGATCTTAGAATTGAGTTTGTTAAAAAAAGAGCAAAGACTAATATGTCTAAAATCATTCCAGTAGTTAGTAGCCTCCTTCTTAGGAATTAATACAATATTGGTAGAAGAGAAAAATTTAATGTAGGGCCTACCCGAGAAAAAATCTGAAACTGCATCCAATATATCACCTTTAATAATATGCCAGGTATGAATAAAAAACTTAGTAGTGAAACCATCCGGTCCAGCCACTAAATCCACGTTCATATCCTGCATAACTTTCCAAACTTCTTCCTCAGACGGGGCAAGAGTGAGATTGAAATTATCAGTATCCGAAATACAATAAGGAACAATATAAGGATTCACAATAGGAGAAGGCAAAAAACCACTATTAAAGATATTTTTAAAGTGATCAAGCCCAGAATTTAAAATAGCATCCTCCTCCTCCAAGATCCTCCCATCATTACTAATAATTTTAAAAATATGATTCTTAATTCTTTTCTTGTTAGCTAACGCATAAAAAAACTTGGTGTTTCTATCACCCTCAACAATAAATTTAGTAGTAGCCTTTTGATGCCAATAAGTTTCTTCTTGATCTTGTAACTTAAACAAATTAATCTTAGCATTATTAAGCTCAGAAAGATAGAAACTATCAGGATTAAGCATATAAACATTTTCAAGCTTCCTCACGTCCTCCTCAGCAACCTTAATATTAGAGAATAAATTTTTAAAAATATGTTTGTTCCACCATCTCAAAACTTGCTTCAGCCTACTAAGCTTATTCCAAAGCCTAATCATACCAGAAACATTGTTGTCAGGGAAAATAGGAGCATGCCAATTTTTTTCAACAACATTAAGAAAATCATGATGAGATAACCACATAATTTGAAATTTAAAAGCATTAGGAATATAACTGTTATTGGTATTTATAGAAAGCAGTAAATGGGCATGATCAGAAGCAGTCTTACTAAGATGTTCAACATGAGTCATATGGAACTTTGCTAACCAATCATTATTAAAAAGAATTCTGTCAAGCCTTTGCCACAAGTTACCTCTACTCCAAGTAAAAGCATTCCCAAAAAAACCTATATCCTGTAAATCACAAGTAGAGATCATGGAGTTAAAATCATCCATGGCATTTATATTAGGACTATTGCCTCCCAATCTTTCTCTAGCATTAGAAATAATATTAAAATCCCCTCCAACACACCACGGCCCCGAATTGTTAGAAGCAAAAAACTTAAGCTGATCCCACAAGGCACAACGATCAATTCTAGAACAGGCCGCATAAACAAAAGAAGCATTACACTCAAAATTAAACATAGAAATAGAAACATTCACCACTTGAATAAAATCATTCAGGATTTTCACATAAATGAAATTGTTCCAAAAGATCCAAATCTTATTGGAACAATTAGCAAATTTATTCAAAAAACCTAATTTAGAAGCAGTCATATCTAATTTACTCATATTAATCAAAGGTTCAATTAAAACTAAAAGATGAATATTGTGAATCCTGCAAATATTTTTAACTCTAATAATAGACTCATTCCCTCCAATACCCCTAACATTCCAAATAAGAGACTTCACCATGAGAATCTTTAGAGGAATTTTGAGCTTTGGTAGAGAAAGGCGTAGAGGAAACAGCTTCTTTGGACTTCTTCCCTTTTTTCTTAGATACTTTAGAAAAATTCTCCTCCTCACGATTTTTACTATAGGAATCATCCATAGTATTTTTTAAACCTTTAGTACCTTCATAATCCGTCGACAAGGAAGAGCCCCTTGCCAAATTTTGCACCATTTTCCCCTTCTTTTTTTCGGTGGGGATAAATTCCCCTTCTTCACAGTTTTCATTCAAATCAGAGTCTAAGGTAGTGGCTAAAATAGTGTTCGGGTCTGCTGTAGAAATATCATTAGATTTATGTAACATAACTTCAACAGATATAAAAAATCTGGGGATTTCTCCTTGAAACCCAGAGTATCCCAGCCAAAACCACCTCCAAATCGTCTTTGTTAACAGGAATAACCGGATTCGTGCCATCTTCCACCTAATTTTCCAACAAAACATTTGGTTCCGCTTTATCCAAAACATGATCAGAAGAGGAGTTAACTGGAGAATCAACATTCGCAACTAAAGGATTAGAATTTTTTTTAGTTCAGGATGCAATCTAAAACAAGCCGCATTAGCATGCCCATGGATTCTGCAATGGGAACAAAAATCGGAAACCTTCTCAAATTCAACTTTTTGTAAATAACCAAAAGCCTTAGAACCGACCCAAACTTCTTTAGTATGTTTCGTAGAAATGTCCACTTCCACCAGAACCCTAACCACTGAAGGACGGGTCCTTGAGGCAGTAGCCTGGTCGGTTTGCAAAGGTCTCCCAAAAACAGAACCTAGCGCATGCAAGACTTGCGGGTTAAAAAAATGTAATCTCAAATTCGGGAAAGAAATCCAGATCGGAACTATGGGGGATTCTTCATGCATATCGGAAAACGGAGTCCATTTCAAAACTCTCATTTGACAGTTGCTGATAAAATAAGATCTTCTAGCAAAGTCTCTGCTATAATCAAGATTGTTCGAAAGTTGAATCGCAACATGTAAAGAATCCAAAAGTCCCACGGAATAAAAACCAGATAGTTTGAGATTCGCAAAAAAACTACGAATAGAATCAAGGTTCGGTCGACGTAAAGCAAATTTCCCTACAAGGGTAAACTGAAAAGGCGAAGCCAACTTAAGAACATCTTCATCAGAAATGAGAACAGCCGGGACACCATTCATAATTGATTGAGCAAATTTAGGAGCGTTATCACCTTGCATCATGTTGCCCGCAAGTACATCTTTGAAAGAACGCGTAGGAGTTTTGGATGCATCATCACCTTCGAGCTCGAAAAAACCTCTGTTTTTCTCATTTATCGGGTTGGACGTTTAACCCCAAGCAGTGGATGCAGACATCCCCGCCAGGTAAAAAAGCCCCAAACAGGGCTAGAGAGCCAGAAGGGCCACCAGAGATCGAAAGATCGTAAGAAATCGAAGCTAAAATGAGAGAAAACAAGCGGTCGGAGGCAGGCCGAAAGGAACCCTAAAGTCGCCAAGGAGAGGAGGCGGCTAGGGCGTGCGTAATGATATCATAAATGACAAACAACTTATCCAAATTCAAAAACCTATAAGCTAACTTAAGTTTCATTAGAGACATTTTTCTTGCTATTTTTTAAATATATAACTTTTTAAAATAAAAAAATTGTACTAAAAAATTATTTTAAAAAGCAACAATAAAGCTTTATGAAATGAAACCTTAATTTATGATATCATTATAGCGCTGATTATTAAATAATAAGGATGAAGTCGGCCAATATACAGTATTAATTTATATTATCATTATTATTAAAAAAATAGTACGAAAGAAAAAAAATATTAAATAGGTGGCAGCAGAGTCTATCCTAAGCCCGGTCGGCAGCGAGCCACCCCACACTGTCCCGGAAACCTGCCACCGCGACGCTATCCATTCCCGTCATCCCACACGCGTTGCCGCTTCACGCATCTTATCCACTCAGCCCCCATTACAAGCTAGCACGTGTCTTCGTCTGTCTCCCCTTCCAGCTCCTCTCCCTCCTATAAATTCCCCTCCTTGATCTCTCCTTTCGGCATTACCAGCACAAGCAAAGAAAGAAACAGAGAGACAGAAGGTGATTAAGAAGTTTGCATTGAAGAAGATGGATCCGTTGGGTAACAAAGTGGGACACAACAACGAGTTCGGCCATGGTGACCACCACCACACTGGTGGCTACGGCGCCGAGCAAGGCACCGGAGCACAGCAGCTTCATGGCCACGGCACGGCTGGCCATGTTGATCAACACCACACCGGTGGCTTCGGCGCCGAGCATGGCACCGGAGCACAGCAGCTTCATGGCCACGGCGCCGCTGGCCATGTTGACCAACACCACACCGGTGGCTTCGGCGCCGAGCATGGCACCGGAGCACAGCAGCTTCATGGCCACGGCACCGCTGGCCATGTTGACCAACACCACACCGGTGGCTTCGGCACCGAGCATGGGACCGGAGCCCAGCAGCATCATGTCGGTGGTGTGACGCCGGGGGTGCTGAGGCGGTCGGGAAGCTCGAGCAGTTCGAGCTCTTCGGAGGACGATGGACAGGGAGGGAGGAGGAAGAAGAACAAGGGGGTAAAGGACAAGATCAAGGAGAAGTTGCCGGGTGGTCATAAGGGTGATCAGAATCCGCAGCATCATTATGATCAGGGAGTGACCGCCGCTGCCGGAGGGCAGACGCCTGAGACTGAGAAGAAAGGGATACTGGAAAAGATCAAGGAGAAACTTCCTGGGAGCCACAGCAACTGATGGGATTGTGCAGATTTGGTGAATAATGGTTTGGTTTGTGGTGTCTAATAAAGATGGTTGGTGTGAGCGTGCTATTGTTTGCGGCCACGCTTCTATTTGTATTTCCTTCTTATTTTCTGCTTGTTTATTGTTGTATTTCATGATCATGATTATTATTGTTGTCTATGTTTTATAATAGAAAGGGTGTGTGTTATATTGTCTTTTTAAATTCCAAGATTTATGTTTAGAATATTTAATTCATGTTGGTTGATTTATAGACAACATCATAGATAGAGTGAGGGATAATTCGTCTTAGCATCATAGATATCAAGCACATTAAGAAAAAATTATAAACGCTAGAAAATTACTAGAGATTTTTAACTTAGAAATCATGGAAAAGAGAAAAATCACATGGTCTGACCCGTTTAGTTCAAATGATTGAACTAGTATTTGAATACATTACAAAAATTTGATATATTCTTTGAGTCAAATACGGTATAATTACAATACAAAAGAGAGTTGGACAGAAGTTCGACGACATTCGGTGGCCAGGCGGAAATCAAGGGACATTTGGTGGTTGGGCAGAAGATCGGGGACGGTCAGGGCAATGATCAAGGAGGAGCTTTGTAGCAAGAGAGATTTTAGATTTATCTTCCTTCTTCCTGTCCTCATTTCTTTGTGAAGAATGTGATGTCTATTTATAATTTTTTAATAGTGATATGACTATTAAATAAGAAGAAGATCAAGGACAAATTAGGAGTGTTTTGAATGAACAGCTCATATCTACCGTTGGATTCGTCTCGTCAAGCTATGTCATTCGATTATAAAAAAACATAGCATTTGATCATCCAATTTATGCTTTGAAACTTCCGAATGTGTTTTGGGCACTTGAATTGGACCCCTGAGCTTGGATTGAATCGAATTGGTTGCCGTTAGGTTGGTCTTTTCAATATGTTTATTTCGACTATAAGTTTTTCCAAATCAGAGTTCTGATCCCGGAATTAATTTTGGGGCCACATCTAATTGCTTGAGAAAATTTTCATACTGATCTAAATGTTAGTAAACATATAAAGCCATGTATTTAATTAACATTTTCTGTATCTCACATTTACACTTTTACCTCTGAGCTGTATCTATATATACAAGACCAACTGTACACCTTAATTAATTGAGTTTGAATACAAAATCTATTTTATTCATTCTTCCCTCTGTTTCGTTCTCTTCTTCCTGCTGCAACCTTCTCATGGTATCAGACAGCCTCTAATGGGGGAACAAAGCTCTACCTCCTCCCTCCCTCCCTCGTCCTCCTCCCACCCGCATACCGACCCATCGGATGTCTGTATCCCGGCACCACTCAAATTCTTGGTGTCTAACATCAAGAACCTTCTTCCCCATCCGCTCACTGCGGATAATTACGCCATCTGGCGTATCCAAATTCTCCAGCAATTCACCGCGAACGGCTATGCCGGACATCTCACGGGCACCCTCTCCAAACCACCGGACGACTCCTCGCCTGAATCTGCTCGCTGGAAACTCATTGACAGCAACCTGATATCAGCTCTTTTTTCGACCATATCACCGTCGATCCTTCCTTACGTAATCACGGCCACCACAACAAACGAAATCTGGCTCGTTCTCGAACGCCGGCTTCAACCCTCCAGTCGTTCTCGCGTTCTTCAACTCAAGAACGAACTTCATAATCTCCAAATGAACAACCAAACAATGCAGCAATACCTGTCGCAAGTCAAGAACATCGTCGACAACATTGCCGCTGCGGGTTCCAAGATCGATCCAGAAGACATCGTCTTATACATTCTCAAAGGCCTACCGTCCACCTACAATTCATTCAAAACAACGGTGCGCACATCCCCTCTTCCCGCTGATCTTGACAATCTCTACTCTCTACTCTGTAGCGAGGAGATTCACATCAATCAAGAAATCCAAAAAGATCAGTCCAGCTCCACGGCCACAGCTCTCTACACAAACTCGTCATCTCAATCCCGGGATCGCTCACAGCGTCGCTCCAACCGCTTCAAACCGTCTTCACTCCCCCCGCAGCCCACTGCCTCTCCGAGTAACTCTTCGACTAATGCCCAGAATCAGCGCCCAACTTGCCAAATTTGCGGAAAAACAGGACATAGTGCACTCAACTGCTGGCACAGGTATACTCAAAAATACGCTCCAGCACCTGCACAGCAAGCTCTACTCGCTCAAACCAATCCCTATGGCAATCAAGACTGGGTTCTTGACACCGGAGCTACATCACATCTCACGCCCAACATGACTCAGCTTCAGCAGCCATATCCATACTCTGGCCAAGAAACGGTATCTGTCGCCAACGGCTCCACCTTGCCCATACAGAATTCTGGTCAAGGAATTCTGCCGCTACCGGACACTCCTCGTAAGCTCCGGTTACGCAACATATTACACGTTCCCTCACTCACACACAATTTACTTTCCGTCTCAAAACTAATTGCCGATAACTCTATCTCTATTACCTTCAATACTAATGGCTTTGAAATTAAGGATTCTCTGGACAATCATCTTCTTCTTCGTGGTTACCTTCATAAAGGACTCTACCACATACAGCAGCAACCGGCGAACCAACACACAGCTCTACAAGCCAGTGCGGACACCTCTCAATTATGGCATGCTCGCCTCGGGCATCCTAACAACAAACTTCTTCCCACGCTAACCCGCCTGTTACCGAATTGCAAGAACTTTAATCCTTCTCTTTTCTGTAAATCTTGTACCGTGGCCAAAAGCCACAAATTATCGTTTAATAAAAGACTAACCGAGTCCACCACTCCGTTTGAACTAATTCACTCGGACGTTTGGGGACCGGCGAAACAAATTTCTCTAGATGGTTTTCATTACTATGTGATTTTCATTGACGATTATACTCGTTTTTCATGGATTTATTTTATGCATTCAAAACACGAAACCTTCTCGAAATTTCAAGCTTTCTGCAGTCTTATCCGCACACAGTTCTCGACCACACCAAAGAATTTTCGATCAGACGGAGGCGGAGAATTTATCAGCTCTGCCTTCCAAACGTTTCTTCAAACCAACGGGATCTTACATCAGCGCAGCTGCCCTCACACTCCGGAACAAAACGGTTTAGCCGAAAGAAAACATCGCCATCTGCTGGATCTAACCCGGACGCTACTTCACGCAGCTGCTCTTCCTCATCAATTCTGGGCCGAAGCAACGTCCACCGCAAACTACCTAATAAACAGACTCCCCTCTACCTCTCTACAGCAGCAATCCCCTTACCAAAAACTATATAACCGGACACCCGACTACACGCAGCTACGCATCTTCGGGTGTCTCTGTTATCCCTGGCTCCAACCCTACACCACAAGCAAATTCTCTCCTCGCTCCACCGAATGCCTATTTCTTGGCTATTCTCCCAATCATAAAGGATACAAATGCTACAATTTACAAACCAAGAAAATTCAAATTTCCCGCCATGTCATCTTTCGTGAAGACATTTTTCCCTACACCACTATTAGCCCTGAAAACACTTCTCCCCATCCACCCTCTACCACCACCACATCCCCTCTCCTCCTACTTCCAACATTCTGTACAACTAACACCACCACTCAGTCTTTCATTCCACCAACTCAGCCCAACATCACCGAACCAGCGACCACACAACCTCAGCAAACTCCCACCATCCCCCCTCTCACCACCATACCAGACACCTCCACTGCTTCCGCCAAACCCATAAACCACACACACCACATGACTACCAGATCCAAATCCGGCATCTCCAAACCAAAGCAGATTCTATCTCTCCTCAGCAACATGGAAAACTCATCAACTCCTACAACGTACATTCAGGCGCTCAAACAGGAGCACTGGCGAACAGCTATGACTGAAGAATTTCAGGCTTTGCAAAACCAAGAGACCTGGACTCTAGTGCCCCCTCCGCCGAACAAACCTCTAGTTGGCTGCAAGTGGACTTTCAAAACGAAGATGCTGCCTTCGGGACAGATTGAACGTCACAAAGCTCGCCTAGTAGCTCTGGGCTACAATCAAATTCACGGCGAAAACTACACCGAAACCTTCAGCCCTGTAGCAAAGATGCCTACCATTCGGCTCCTTCTCGCTCTCGCCACTCATCGGAAATGGCCGATCCAACAATTGGATGTTTCAAACGCTTTCCTACACGGCGACTTACCGGAAGATATCTACATGCGTCAACCACCTGGATTCATCGATAAAATCCATCCAGATCATGTATGCAAGCTCAACAAATCACTATATGGACTCAAACAAGCTCCTCGTCAGTGGTTTCAAAAACTAACTTCTTTTCTACAAACAAGAGGCTTCCGGTTCAGTCGTTCAGATCCTTCCTTCCTTATATTCAACAAACATAATTCTCATCTCTTCCTATTAATCTATGTAGATGACATTCTCTTAACAGGAAACGATCCCGCAGCCACTCGGTCTCTCCTACAAGATCTTCAGTCAAACTTCGCTCTCAAGCAGCTCGGCAACATCTCTCTCTTCTTAGGCATTCAGGTACTACACACTGACACCGGTCTATTTCTCACGCAGGAACACTATGCCGCAAAATTGCTGAAAGAAAACGGGTTCGAGGACTGCAAAGCTTCTCCAACTCCACTAGCTCCGAGCAAGATTCACAATTCCAATGCCTCCAAGCCATTCGCCGACCCACCTCATTACAGACGTCTAGCGGGAGCTCTACAATACCTCTCGATTACAAGACCGGACATAGCTTTTGCCACAAACCGCATCTGTCAACAGATGCATCATCCTACTGATCAGGACTACCAAGATCTTAAGCGAATACTTCGCTACATCAAAGGCACTATCTCCTACGGACTGCCGTTTCTACCGGGCGACCTCACTCTCCGAACATTTACTGACGCCGACTGGGCATCAGATCACGCAGACAGGAAATCCATCTCCGGCTTCTGCACATTCTTGGGTCCGAATCTCATATCCTGGACCGTAAAGAAACAAGTGACCGTTGCTAAATCCTCAACCGAAGCCGAGTATCGAGCACTGTCCGCAGCCACCTCAGACGCCATCTGGCTCCGTCGCCTCGCCTCAGAGCTTCTCCTTCCTCAAGACTCACCTACGGTCATTCACTGTGACAACGTCTCAGCAATTGCACTCGCCAAAAATCCGATCTTCCATGCCAGAACAAAGCACATCGAGATCGACTATCAATTCATCCGGCATCATCTGAACGCCGGTGACATCTCCCTCCAGCATATCTCCTCCGAGCAGCAAGTTGCGGACATTCTCACCAAGCCTTTCTCAATCGCTCGCTTCAACTACTTACGATCCAAATTAACCATTCGCTCCCCGAATGATTAATTTGAAGGAGGCTGTTAGTAAACATATAAAGCCATGTATTTAATTAACATTTTCTGTATCTCACATTTACACTTTTACCTCTGAGCTGTATCTATATATACAAGACCAACTGTACACCTTAATTAATTGAGTTTGAATACAAAATCTATTTTATTCATTCTTCCCTCTGTTTCGTTCTCTTCTTCCTGCTGCAACCTTCTCACTAAAAACCTTTTGAGAAGATTCACTTAGCAAATGACTTTGCTACATTGCAGCAGCTACCGAACATGTAAGAGATATTAGCAGAGTATGCACTGAAACTTACCATCTGGCTTTTAATTCAGAATTAACTTGTTTGTGGAGTAAAGTAAAAGGACCATGGGTGGAAGACGAGTGACAGAAGGAAAAAATGCAGGTGGCAGTCGGAAGTCAACCAGAGCATTATCCAAAGGAACGTCGGCAGCTCTGGAATCCTGCCCCCTTAAGTGCAAACGCGTCGCCACATTTTGACTCCCAGCCAAAACAAAAAGAACACCCAGTTCATCCCATCCTTCCAGCCGGCAGAAGCTCCTCCGTGTCTACCCGTCAGTCCGTCACCGCCTCTGCCTCCGATAAAACATCCTCCCGATCTCCTCATTCGTCACACGCAGTTCAAGCACAATAAACGAAACAAAGAGACTAAAGCTAGCTCATTTAAAAGAACGCACGCAGCATTGGCGGAGATGAATCCGTTGGGCAACAAGAAGGTGGGATCCACGGACAAGTACGGCAACCCCATCCATGGCCACGGCACCACCGGCTATGCTGATCACCACCACACCGGTGGCTATGGCGAACAGGGCACCGGAGGCCAGCAGCTCCATGGCCACTGCACCGCCGGCCCTGTTGATCAACACCATACCGGAATTCTTCTGATGTGGAATGTCTGAATTCCTTATGTATTTCTCTTAAAAAAGAGTAATTCGATGTTAATATGTTTGAATTTTTCTATAAAAACTGGATTATTAGATACAGCGATTGCAACTTGATGTCCACAAATGCTTCTATTTCATTCAGTTTTTTTCTCTTTTCTCTTTCAGTTGACTGTCCACAAATATAGCAATTGCCACTTAAATTAGTTTAGGGTTCATCAGTTACTTCATGAGTTTGCCATTCCTGCTCCTAATAGGCCAACACAATTGTTTTGTGACAATATCTGGGCTCTGGCCTCAGCCAATAATCCTGTCAAGCCTAATACCATTGGTGTTTATGCTTCACTAGATCAAATTGCGGATACTTTTACTGAGGCACTTTCAATTTCTCAATTTGAATTACTTTCAATCAAACAGATTATTCAAATGGATTCATTAGTTGTTTAACTGTCCCTAATTTTGACACTAAGATTTCGTTTGGGACGACTTTCTTACTGCTTCTTAAAAAGATTTTTTAATACAAAAGTTAAAATTTTTATACTCAAAAGCTGCTTTAAGAAACAGTAAGAAAACCACCCCAAATGAAGCCTACACTCTGAACAAACAATCTTCTGAACAATTTCTAACTTTAGTGA
Organism: Dendrobium huoshanense; assembly: GCA_016618105.1. NCBI lineage: Eukaryota > Viridiplantae > Streptophyta > Magnoliopsida > Asparagales > Orchidaceae > Dendrobium > Dendrobium huoshanense. Next base: position 99,307,483 of record CM028359.1, on the reverse strand, counting down.
TATACTGAAAGAAATTAACCTCCATCATATTCATATAATCTTATGCTGATAGCAGAGAAGATTATAATGTGATGGGAGAAGATAGATTTTGAGAGCTAAGGAAGATTATCAATGTGATTAGAGTAGTTGGACTGTGAGGGTTGGGGCAACTTGAACATGATCTTATCTTTGGAGATGCAGGGACAAAAAAATTTCATCAATTTATGAAGGGCAGATCAGGTTACCTAATAGTAATTTTAAGATGAACTAAGATTCTGTAAACCCTTATAGGTTATTTATCAGGTAAATTTACAATAGTTTACCTATTGATGGGTGGGCAAAATAATAATTATAATAGTTCACAGATTGATGATCATACAGTATGATTCGATAGATCAAAAGAAAGGAGAGTACGAAAGTTTTGGTGGGCGTTACGGTGTCATTTTTCACATACTCAAAACATAAAATATTTTTTTACTCATGCTTCATTTGGGATGACTTTTTTACTGCTTTGTAAAGCTATTTTTTAGTTAAAGAATCTCTTAAAGCAAGAAAAAAGCGGTCTTATTGCTTTTCAAAAGAATTTTTTAGAAAATTATGTTTTAAAAAGCTGCTCTAAAAAGCAGAAAGAAGGTTGTCCCAAACGAAACCTGAGTCAAGGCGAAGTGTTTTCAATTTGTTAGTTATAGATTAAAAGTTATAAATAACCTATAAAGCAAGCTTGGAATCATTCAACTAAAAAAATGGTATGTACATACATCAAAACATTTATCTTATAATATATATTACATAAATAATGCATATATATATAAAATGTAATAAGCATGCAAATGATAAGTACAGTGCATATCTATCATAAAATATTACTTCATTTATATAGATAAATGCTTTTCTAATATATTATAAAAAAATTATGGTAAGGCGACAAATGTTATAAAGCTGCTCCGTGAATTTTGATTTGGATTTGAATGAATAAACGGTATATTCTTTATGCTTAATAAATAACCTAATTTATATAAGTTTAATGTTTTGTTTGGAATAAACTTCTTTAATTTTTTTTTTTTTTTTTCATATGGGCTACCGCAATCATTATTTTTGTTTAGCTATTGTTTTCTTTTACTTTTTCAATGCTTCCAATAAATTTGTGTGTTAGAAAGCTACTTTCTATAACAACTTTCACAAAAGCTGCTTTCTCCAAGTATAACAACTTTACAACCACCGATATAAAAAGCTATAACTATCACAAATGGGGCAATTTATTACATCCGGTCACCGGACGCACAAAATAGGTTCGGACATCCAATAAAAACATGTCACGTCACCTACATTTTTACTGCGCTTTTGACTGTACTTTGATTGCGCTTTAGGTGCGTTTTGACTGTGCGTTTTGACTGTGCTTTGATTGTGCTTTACCAGCGCTTTTGACGAGCTTAATTTAAAATAATATTTTATTAATATCCGGACCTATCTCCATATTCGGTGACCGGATGTAATAATTTGCCCACAAATAGACCCTAAATTATATTTCTCTTGATGAAGTAGTTTTATTCAAACAGAGTATTTATATAAATTTACATAAATCATAAATTCATTTTTACTCCTAAAGAAATAATTTGAAGTACATATGCAAGGAAAGTAGATTACAAATTTAAAACAAAAATCTCTTTATAAGACTTAGGCTTTGTTTGGGACGACTCTCTTATTGTTTTGTAAAGCTATTTTTTAGTATAAAAATATCTTAATAGCTGGGAAAATGCAATGGTCTAAAGCTGTCCCAAACAAAATCTTAGGGTTCGATTGAGATGGCTGCAACTTTTTGTAAATATAGATATAAAGTATGTGTACATAAAATATCTTTCGAAAAATTACTGTCGAAGTAGCTTCCTAATATATAGATTTTTTGAAAGCTGCTAAAAATAATAGTCAAATAGAAACAATAATTGACGTCTAAAAAGCAAAGCAATAAAAAGCTATCACAAATGAACTCTTATTCAAACTTGGTTAATTTAGTGCAACTTTTGGTCACTATTTTTTGATGCATTTAAAATATTTTTATGCTACAAAGTTGCCGCAGAAAATATAATGAAAATTGTCTGTAATGACGGCTTCATTTGGGATGTCTTTCTTACTGCTTCTTAAAACAACTTTCTAGTAAAAAAATTAATATTTGTACTAAAAAAATGTTTCAATAAGAAGTAAGAAAGCCGTTCCAAATGAAGCCGATGTCTCTATATCCTCAACATGATTTGCTAGAGAGAGAAAACAATTGGCTCATTAAACAAGTGTTTAATTGGGCCTGAACTTTTTTAAAAAAAATCCAAATTTCTCTCCTAATTCCGATTCATATAATATTTTGTCTTCTACACTTTTCCACAGGCATGCATGCAAATTAAAATGGCAAAAAAGTCTACTTTTTTGCAACAAAGAATTCATTCGGCTGCACGTTTGATCACGTTCAGCATTTCTTCTGCGTCCTAAAAATGGTAGATCTGTATTCAACCATCGTATAGACTTAATGGTCAATAGTTAGCTGTACATTGTGCTTTTTCTCCAAACAGCCATCAACTTCAGATTTGAAATGACCAAGAAAAAATTCATTCAATTTTTTTAGAGAGAGATAGAGAGAGAGTATTTAGATATAATTTTTTTTATAAATAATACTAATTTTAAAGCAATTCTAATGATATTCATAATCATATTTATATAATTTATATCATGATATTTTGTTATCATAAAAGTCTTTTTTTTCTTCATTATATTCTATTTAAATCTAATAAAAAAGATCATTTTTAATACTTTCTAATCAAATATTTATAGACGTATCTCTGACTTTCTTAACAAAGGTCTAATTTAATGCATCTGCTCTCCTAATAAAGTAATCGGAAGATCGACATTTAATCTAACCAAACAATCTAAGATGACTCTTTAATCTTATCTTGCACTATATTTACTCTAAATTTTTCCCGTATATACTCATTTTGCATTCACCTGAGCATTCTCATCTCTGCAACACTTAATTTAATTTTATACTTATCTTTTAATTACCAAAATTTTGTGCCATACATTATTGGAAGTCTCATCACCATCTTATAAAATTCTCCTTTAAATTTAAAGGGTACATTTGTATCATCACCTAAATAATAAATCCGAGATATCTAAATTCAATTTTCTTTTAAATAATCATATAAAATTGATACATATCAACATTTTTATAACATTTATCATATAATATAATTATAAATTTTCAATTTTCTATTATTTAAATATAAAAATATAAAATGTCAAAAAATTTAAATTTATCATAATCAAATTAAAAAAAAAAAGGTCTTAATATCTTAAATAATTTTAATTTCCATATTATTAATATTAGCCAGCACATATTGTGATTTAAATAGCAAGCCCACTTGCATGCGCAAGTCATATATTGCTGTTGTGCGCCATTGGAAGCACGACGACCATTTCTGAGTAGTGGGTAGGCATCATGTCGTACCCCTTAAACCCTTCGGTGCTGTACCTGTTAAATGCCATTAGGCGTTTGTGGGCTACTTTCCTAACTTATTGGGCATTTTTCTCAATTCTTTTAAATATATGAGAAATTTATATTTATATATTAATTATTCTAATCTAATTCTATTTGAATTATTAAGCTTAAATTTTTTTTTTAATATAATACAACAATAATAACAATAGCATCATGCCTTATTTCACTATGTCGGGTTGGGTCATAAATCAGTTACTTTCATTTTTTGAGTCTTATTAAGGAGAGATTATTACGTGGAGAGTCTGGATACAAGATATCATTCGGTTTTGTGACTGTGAACAGTAAAAATGCAGTTACTGTTCACCCATGCGCTTTTACAGTTCACAGTCATAAAATCGAACGGTTCTCTGTGTCAGGACTCTGCACATAATAATCTCGCGTTATTAAGAGTTGAATTCTCATTTAAATCTAATAAAAAAGTTCATTTTCAATATTTTAAAATCAAGTTTTTTAAGATATGCATCTAACTTGATTAAGATAAATCAGACCTAATACATCTATTCTCCTAATCAGATCATCAGAAAGCTGACGTTTTATATTAAGATCCTATTATTTTTTATTATTCAGATATAAATTATGAACAGGATAAATAAATAAATAAATAAAATTTGGCCTTAGGCTTTTTGTTTATATTAACGTACTATTATATTTTATGAATCGTCGTATTCTTACATAATGATCTTTATGTCCACATCTCATTAGATCGGCTAATCAAATTATCATTCAAATAATAATATTTATGATAAATTTTAATCCTTATTTTTATTATTATGATTGTAATAATAAAAAATAATATTAACGTTTATTTCGTCATCACATGTCACCCCACACCGCGCCGACCTGAATAAGTCATATGATCATATTTAGGCTACATTTGGGACAACTTTTGATCATTATTTATTCGCTATTTTGAAGAAATTTTCGTATTAGAAAACTGCTTTAGAAAACAATAAGAAATCTTTCTTAGCAAGTTGATGAATTACTACAACCAATTCTTCGTTACGATTAGATTTACGAATAATATGAGTGATAAATCGTAAAACATGTGGTTTGAATTTGTGATCATGAAATATAATTGTCGTTTTAGACTTCGTTCGTTTGGGACAACTTTCTTGCTACTTTATAAAGTAGTTTCTAAAAATTTTGTACTAAAAAATTTGTTTCAAAAAGCTACGAAAAAGCTGTCTCAAATGAAGCTTTAATCAAAAGCCTCAAGTTTTATCATCATGTCATAAACTCTTGTGATTTGTTTTCGCTTAATCAGTCCTTTCATGATTCACTGAATTTATCGACGAATGGATTAATTTAATAATATTTTGACAAATTACTAACCATTTGATGGTGAAAAGTCTTGTAAGATTTTTAGGGCAAAAATATAAAAATTTAATTACAAATTTTGCAAATAAATGACTACTTAATAATACAAATGTAGGCTAAAATATAAATGTCAAATTGATTTTGCAAGCCAAATGTAGGCTAAAAAGAAATCTCAATTTTGCAAGACAATGTCGATAAAAAACCATTGGCTTGCAAAAAGGATTTGGCTTTAATTAGAGAGAGCTTCACACCAAAGAAAGTGTAAAAGTTCCTGGAATGATACAGTGAGCTTTCTAGAAAGCTTGTAATTGAGATTTCGTTTGGGACAGCTTTTTTATTGTATTTGTGAAGTAATTTTTAGTACAATATTTTTAGTTTAAAAAATTTAATTTGTACTTAAAAATTGCTTTAAAAAGTTGTAAAAAAGCTAATTATATTGATCATTTTGATTGTCCCAAACGAAACCTGAGAAGAATCAGATCATTTTAACGGGTAGGCCACTTGGCTATCGGGTCATGAGACAACCTATCGTGTCGTAATAGAAAATGGATCTACAGGTATCAGCTTATATGAAGAAAATTTTTGAATATAATATTGGGATAATAATTTAACATAGCAAAGTAAAAAATATACAAAGTTATTTAGCAAAGTGATTAAAAAAAAGCCAGATTAGTTCATAAGTGTTAATTTAGTGATTAAATGAATATTTTAATCATTAATTTAATTTTTAGAAGTTAATTAAAATGGTATTTTTGTCAAAATTGGTTGAGAAAAATTCCAAATTTATTTTGCAAGTTAAAACTTATTTTGGCCGATTTTTAGGTCATTAAAATGGATTTTGGCTTTATGTGAGCTTAAGAGCTAACTTGTTAGCTAATAGCCTATTACCTCTAATGGACTTTCATGCTCGCTCGTCTCAGGCTTCGTTTGGGATGACTTTTTTGTTGCCTCTTAAAGCAGCTTCATAGTATAAAAATTTTACTTTTTGTACTAAAAAAATGTTTTAAGAAGCAGCAAAAAAGCCGTCACAAACGAAGCCTTAAGCTCATCCATCATTATCCTCTATGGACTTCCATGATACTATTAGAGGATCAATTGGAACACACGCCACTCTCTAAATGTCTTCTTTTTGCCTTTCCTCTTTTCCTCTTTCGTGCTCTCCATTTGGTTCACAACGGTTTCCGGCGCAAGAACCTAAGGCGCTATTGATTCAGGTTGTAATGTCATCATCTAACCTGACGTGTAAAAAGGTTGAGCCGGAGAAATTCTTTTTTATGATAAGATTTATATGATTTGAGCAAATTGATTTTAACTTAACAATAGTTTTGATTGTCTATAAATTATAATCTATTGTTCAAAATTTTAACATGAGTAAGGGTGTAAATGAGCCACACATAAACAAATAGAGATGTGCTCTATGTTGTTCCATATTAATTAAAAGGGAAGCATAATACTAACTGAAGTGTTGCATAGATGAGGATGCTCAGGTGGATAAGTGGTTTTATTCTTAAAGATAGGATATGAAATAAGTATATATGTGAAAAGGTTGGAGCAGCGCCAGTGGAAGATAAGATTAGAGAGAGTCATCTTAGATGGTTTGGTCACATAAAACGACGACCTTCCGATGACCCGGTTAGGAAAGTAGAGGTATTATATTTGACTTATGTTAAGAAATGTAGAGTTAGACCTAAAAAGACATGGTTAGATAATATTAGAAATGATATTTTTTTATTAAATTTAAACGAGAATTTGAATTTTAATAAGACATAATAGAGAAAAAATATTTATGTAGCGAACCCGACGTAGTGGGACAGAGGTATGTTGTTGTTGGTGTTGTATATTCTTTTGATGTGTCTTATATTTCGACATTTTTAATCACTCCATTGTGATGTAAATTTATATTATTTTAAAAAAAATGATAAAAATAATTAATTGTATGTATTTAAAAATCAAAAAGTTATTTTTATTCAATTCTAAAAAAAAAAAAAAAACAAATTGTCCAAATATTGCGTTCAAAGAGCTGTCCTCCTTAATATGAGGACCACTTTTGCCGGTAATTCAATCACAGCGGCTGTTACCCATTTGTGCTTACACGGTTTGTCGCGCTTCCGATTTGCCAATTGGCGAAGTCTTTACGGAGAAACTCCGACTGTTATGCTTAGCCAATTAATCCAAAAACTGTAACAAAACAATAAAATATTCAACGTCTCTCTGCATTTCTACCTTCTCTGCCTGCGGCCTTTATATAGAGCCGGGAAGCGAAGTCGAGGAGTTACGATTCCTCTTGTGCGGAGCTCTGAGAAGAATTTGGATCAATGGCCATGCAGGGCGAATGGACACTTGGCCCGGTCATTGGCCGCGGCGCCACTGCCGTCGTCTCCCTGGCGGCTTACGAAAACTCCGGTGATCTATTCGCTGTCAAGTCCTCCCACGTCTCTCGATCTGCTCTCCTTCAAAAGGAGCTGAGCATCCTTTCCTCGCTTTCCTCCCCTCACATCATATCATGCCTCGGCTCCAGCGTTTCTGGCGAATTTTACCACCTCTTTCTCGAGCTGGCCGGCGGCGGTGCCTTGTCCGACCATGCCGGACATCTCGAAGAGCACAAAATCCGATCTTTCACACTTCAGATCCTTCTCGCACTCCGCTACCTCCATTCCAACGGCATTGTCCACTGCGACGTCAAGGGAAGGAACGTTCTCGTGGGCTCTGATGGCAAGATTAAGCTTGGGGACTTTGGCTGCGCTCGCCGTATTGGAGAGGGGTTGGCGATGGGGACACCGGCGTTCATGGCACCGGAGGTGATGCGAGGGGAAGAGCAGGGGATTGCCGGAGATGTGTGGTCACTGGGGTGTACGGTGGTGGAGATGGCGACAGGAAAGTCGCCGTGGCCGGATGCCGATGATCCCGTTGCGGCAATTCATCGAATTGGATTTAGCTCCGACGTGCCGGCGATGCCGGAGTGGGTTTCGGAGCAAGCGAAGGACTTCGTTACGAAGTGCTTCCAGCGAGATCCGAAGGAGAGATGGACGGCGGAGCAGCTTTTAAGCCATCCATTTGTGGCAGAAGCAGAGAAAGGCGAGGAATGCTCTGTTCTGCCCCGTTTTAATTTGGAACAGTGGAAGTGGATCTCTCCAAAAACAACGCTGGATTTTGATTCATGGGATGCGGAAATCGATGAGGAAGAAGAAGAAGAAGAAGAACTCCCAAGCCCAATGGAGCATTCGATGGAGGGAATTCAGCAGTTGGTGTCGCCACCAGTAAACTGGACTTGGGATCACAACTGGATCGAAGTCCGAGCAACTATTGACGACAGAAAGGCAGCAATTCTGCCGGAAACTGGGTGTCGAAACTTGTTCTCCGGCGAAGCAGGAGAATGCAGTGGGAGGGACTTCGATTTTGATTTCTATTGTGACGAGGACATGGATTCCTGTTGCTCTTCATTGAATTGTGATATGGAAGTTTTGAGCCCTGCTTCTTGTGTCGATCAATTCGAAGCAGGAGATCAAACACAGAATTTGATCTGCAGTTGTATTAGTTCTCATTGGGATTTCAATGAAGATTAATCGTATCTGATTTTGCTGATGATTGGTATTTTAATCCCAACATATTTTTGAAGAAAATTATATGATCATATCAATAATTTGGTCACTTAATTAAAAAAAATATTAATTTGTAAATAAATGAATAAAAAAATTATAATTTTTTATTATATAATATATACATTTTTAACAAATTTCTTGGATCAGAATTCTTAAAGAAAAAGAAATAAAAACTGCATTTTTATTCAATCTTATAAAACTTTAATTCAATTTAAAATAAAAAAAAAAACAAATTTTGCAACATATTAATATTTAAAAATTTGTTAATACATTATAATTTACTGAAATTTTCATGCAACCCTAACATTGACAAATACAAAATCAAATGTGGGCTGTTTACAATCCAAAAAAGGTTGTCTTATTTTTATTTAATTTTTTTTTTTTAAATGTTGATAGGTTAGTTGAAGATCAATGCATAGGGGTAGCTCCCTAATCCCTATAGAAGATATTAAATAGTAAGCAATTTTTTAAAACAATAATCAAACTTAAATTATGACCTATAATAATAAAAAACTCTAATATTTTATGCCTAAATTTTTGCCCTAATTGATAGTCGAGTATAGAATTACAATTTATTTTGAAATGTTTATACAATCAAAAAATATTTTGTATGGGAATATTTAGAATCTTGAATTTACTTTGAGATTATTGTTTTATAAAAAAAAATTATAATATATTTCTTTCGGGTATTTTAAATTATTATTGAAGTTAAATTGGAATTAACGATATATCTGCTGTAGTCAGGCGACGGTGGTTGAAGAGTCGTGGCAGTGGCGATTAGGAGATTATAATTCGGAGATGATGGAAGAACCAGAGTCAACTATGATAGTTAGAAGATTGTAGTCGTGCAATAATAGACTAAACCCCTTATTATATGGTGTTTCTTTCTTACTAATAGTAATCCTCAGTCTATGATATATTCAAGCGACTTCAAAATTACCTATAAAGGTAATTTATCTTCTTGTTGAGGAACTTTGTGATTTCTGAGAAATTATTCTGTGCGGACATCGGATCATTCGAAGGCGAATTAGAAACCGCCAAATCACCTGGTACACAGCAGTACCAGGTGATTTCGAGTTGTATATGATGTACATCAAGCTTTATTTGATGACTTATGGCAAGAGGTGACTTTATTTGATAATATTATACACTTTGGAAATATGAGAGAAAAGATGTTTACTTTGAAGTTAATTCCTCCACAAGAGTGACAATTAACTGCATAAACAAATTTAATCTTCTATCTTATGCACTTTACCACTATGATATTCTAGCATGCAATATAATGGCTGATTCATCAAATAAAATTAATGTTAAAAAAATTCCTTTGATGATATTATACTATTCTTATCATATTGAAAATAAAATAAAAGGGAGTTTACAAACATACCATAAAACTTTTACATATTTATATATCTAATTCATAAATTTTTATATTTATCATAATCACTTTAATGTCTGAATCACATCAAAATATATTTGTAAAAATATGAATTATATTTTAGATAAGTTAATTTTATTGATATTTTTTATGCGACTTAAATTGTTTGAGCATTATAAATATCAAAATATAAAGATTTAAATATTAGATTTATAAATACATCAAAATTTAATTATATATAATTTATCTCCTAAATTAAAATCAATGCTTCTCTTTCAAAAATACATAAACTACCCTTACATATTAATTATGATCCTGAAATCATAAATAAATAAAAAAACAAATTATTTTTAGTCTCATTTTACTCCAAAAAGCCTAAATTTTGAAAAAAATAAAATAAAATAAATTGAAGTAATTTAAGCCTTAATCCTAAACCATAAAAAAAATAAAAAATAAATAAAAACATTCTCTATCTTATTCATCCTTCTCACCAAACTTTATTGGACCCGTACGTATAATCTAAAGCCCCAACCACCCCTAACGGATCGACACCAAATCCAATTCGCCACAACACAGTGAAGCTGACTTTGTGATGTTCTACAGGTCAACTGCTGCGCAAAAAAAGTCAGCGCTTCCACGAACTGAACCGTTAAGCCTGTCTGAATGCGCCGCCCACAAGCGTTGACTTGTGATTGCAGGTAGTAGGTTTGCCGGTTTGTGGGTTTTCCATAGCGAAGAACAGCAGTTGACTTTGTGAGAGGTCAGCATTTCAGATTTGGTGAACTTCTCGGTGGGAGCTCTCCATTTTCTTTTGGAATTCAACACAGAGCTGCAGGTGGAGAAGATGAGCAGGTCCACGTGTACTGCAACTCCTTTGGAATTAGGCTTAGTTGACCAGCCCAAAGTCGTTGACCGCACGAATTGCTTGTGAAGTTCTGTGTTGAAGGCATATCGACTCAACTGTCCAAAAAAGTTTTTTGGATGGAAGTTATTTTGGATGAATCACCAACTATATTGATCTAAAGAAGGAAAATCTGCCTTGGTCAAACTATATATTATGTGTAGCTGATTGAATTTTTACTTGTTTAGGGAAGTAATTTTTCTTTGATATGTCTGTTCGGTTAATTCTTAGATAAATATTTTAAAATTATGATGAAAGTACTTATTTTTTTTATTTTTATATGTTTTATCAAAATTTTGATCTCAATGTCGATAAGTATATGAATTTGTTAGTTCAATCTTTATGTTAATATATTGATTTAAGTTATTTGATATTATTTTTCAAACAAACATTATTACAGTATGCCCTATTTCTTTACTATAATGATATGGCTTGAAAGACAAGGGAGAGTTTTAATAAAAGTATGCACAATAATACTCAATGAAGCTTTAATTCTCATTTTGTTATGGCCGGCGCTGTCGCGATGTTGCCAATGTTGCTGTGTCTCCGTGTCAGGTACAGTAAACCTGATAACCTGCGTGGGGTCGGGTCTGGGTTGAAATACCTAACCCGTTTGCAAAAATGGGTCATATTCGGGTCAACTCAACTTGTGTCGGGTCAGTTCCGAATTCGATCGGAACCTAACCCGTATCATAATTTTGACAGCCCAAGTTATTGTGTTCTTTATTCAGCTTAATAAGAAACGCATACTAAAAGAAATACAATATAAAATAAAAATAAAAGAAAGAAGACATATTTTTACTTATTTGATTGAACACACAACAACTATAAGAGTTTTTATGTAAGAGAATGCATTGCAAGAATTGTGTATTTAGAATAATAGACTATTGGAGGTTGCCGAGGGCAATGCTAACAATGACAATGGTGGTTAACATAGCCGAGTGGCAATGTCTGACAATAGTAGTTATAGGGGTCGACCAATAGTTGCGCGCTAGCTACAGTAAAATTTGTCTAAAGTTAGATTAATAGTTGGCGACGGACGATAGTGGGCTTACCGTGGTAGTTGGCGACGGACGATAATGACCGGCAATGACAGGTGGCAACAGGTGATTGGTGTGACTGCCATTTTTTTACACTAGTTATGTATCTAAAGTTTGCCTAAAATCGAGAGAATTCTAAATACATTGAAAAAAAAAAAAATTGTTCAATTCAAATACATTGAAAATTTATATTGTATTTGCTTTTCTTCTAACTAAACAATAAGATTTTAAAAAGGCCTGCATTTGAAATACAATATACAATGAATAAGTGAAAAATAGCCCTCCTATATCATTTTAGATTGTTGCTGCATGTGGGCTGCAAAAGGGGAGGGGAGTACTATTACAAACGATGGAAATGAATACACATATACTCACATTGACACTCGAGAAATTATTATGTGCGGTTATCGGATGTCATTTGGAGGTGAATCGGGACCCGTCACGTCATTTTTTTGTTGTGTACCGGGTGACATAGCACGTTCTGATTCACCTCCGAACCATTCGGTAACCACACATAATGATTTATCCTTACACTCAGAAGTCTATGGAGATAGCCAATCAAACTTCATGTAGACATAAATAACTTATTAATATAGTAAAAAAATGTTTTTTAATTTAGGATATATCATTCAATAGCAAGAAAAAATATTTAAATGATTAAATATTTTGTTTTTGAAAACAAATTTAAATGGCAGACATGAAACAAAGAAAATAATTATTTAAATAAATTTTAAAATTAGATTAATAGTTTTATGTCTAAAAATAGTAATGTTGCGAGGCTCCAAAAAATTTCTTTGAATTAAAAAAATATATATATTTATTATTTGTACTTTTAGAATGTATAAGACCTAAATGAGAAATTTTGTGAATTAAAGTTATTAAATATCTCAAATAGCTTTAATATTATATAAATATAAGTTTTGTATAAATAAATATTATCTAAATTCCAAAATATCTTATTTAATTTCTATTGGTAAAAGGAACTGTCTCAGCATTCTAAAAAATATTTAAGGAATTTTAGTATTTAATGGATTTTCATGAAATTATGATGCAGGAAATATTTAAGGGGATATTTTAAATTATGTATTATTTTATAAATAAGCTTAGTGTCAAATTAATTTGATAATTTTAATAATGTTTTTTTATATAATGAATTATATAACTTATTAAGTAATAATATTGATAATATATGATTTTATTGATAAAAATATAAGTTTATTAAATTATAAAATGAAATGTAATTTTTTGAATTAGCATAAATAGCTTTTAATTATAATACTCACATTTTATATATTATGAAGTTTAAAATGATTTGAAAATTAATTAAAATTCCAAATATCAAAAGTGGATGAATCACACAAAGCAATGTAATAAGGCATTCATCAACATTTTCTTAGGATCAAATGATTGGTAGAATATGCTTAGCAATGATTTTGTTAGAGGTAGATTGTTAGATCAAATAGTAATCACTTTACCTCATTCATTATGAAGGATTATAGATACCATTATGGAGATATGGGCATTCCTAGGTCCTATTGATGGTAGGTTTGCATACCAAGAGATCCTAACCACTAAACAAGCAATTTATCAATCAACTATATATGGTTTACCTCATCGGGCTTAGCTGGGTTGGTGGGCGAGCATGGGTTGAGCATGGTTGGGACCCTCAACCCATGTTTGATTCCCCTCTCATGCGGCGTGACCTCTTAAGTGGGGAGAAAATAACTGCAGGTTATGCACCTATGGGGCTGGTTTCTAATAGGCTCGCCAAGAGATTAGTTATGCTGTCATGTGCCTCATATGGGATGACAGCAGGTAGCTACCCGTGCACCAAAAAAAAAATCAACTATGGTTTGATGGCTACCACTTAAAAGCATAAGGCTTTTTTAATAGATAACATATTTTTTAAAAAGTTATGGAGATCAAAATATAAGCCCTAAAGATGATACATAAGGTCTTTTAGACCTTCCTAAACATAAGGCTTTTTAGACCTTCCTTATACTCTACATAGATACTTTGTGAGGTTTACTATAGGATTTGAGAAAAAAGATGGATATGATGCATATAGATGATTGAGAAAAATAACTTATTTCTTTTGGCTTCTCTATAATTGATTGATCTTTTAGCTTCTCTTAAGGGCTTTGGTTGTTGTTCAGCTTACTAAAAAATCATTAAAATCCATGGTTACATATCGGCCTTATTTAAGATCTAAGCCTAACTTAGATATAGGCTTAACACGATTAGTAGAATTGAGTCTAACTAAATTTTTAGCCTAATAAGATCATAAGGTAATATGCTTGATTTTAATCCTACCCTCTCAAGTTTACTCTTTTCACTAACATCAAAAACCTCTTTACTATATAATCTTACCCTCTCATAGACATCTAATGCATTGACACTTTTCGTTCATCTCTTAAAACTACTTATCGCAAGTTCCTCATAACTCTCTTAACTCATTAACCCTACATAAACTCTAAACTAATCACTTCCCAATACCTTCTCTATTATCTTCGCTTTTCCTATAATAATTCATCAAGCAAAATTGTGGCCTTTACTATCAAGATCCATTGGCACCCCTATGATATTGGTATCAGAGCCAAATGTTTCAAAAAGAAAAAATAAATAAAGACCACAACCTCTCATACACGCAAATTGAAAATTGAAATATTATATTAATCGATTTCTTAAAAAACAAAAAAAATCAATATCCTCAACTCAATATCACATCCAAAAGATCTTAAAAATAGGGAAAAAAATATGTGTGCTCGCCAAACGACGTCCAGAGACGAATCAGAATGCACCGCATCTTTTTTTTTAGCTGTGTACTGCTCGGTACCGGGAGACATGGCATGTTTTGATTCAACTTTGAACAATTCGATTTGATGATTACACTAAATAATTTCTCTAAAAATAGTTACATATCATTAAAAAAAAAAGACCAATCTTTCTGCCTCAATGCCCTCACTTTTCTATATTTGATAGTTTATAACATTAAATTAAATTTTTATTGAATTATCTAAATTAAAAAAAAATTCAAAATTTAGTATTGCAAGTAGCAATATTTTATTAAAAAAAAAACCAACTTGGCCCCCCATCACTTCTCTTGAGCAGCCTGACGTTGGGATTCTCGCTATTGCTTTTCTCTATGTATTGAATATTTAAATATAATGGAAAGGAGAAAAGAAGAAGAAAAAACAAGAAAAGGGGATAAGAGGGAGACAGCAGGCGGAATCAAAAGGAAGCTAAAGAGAGGAGCGGCAGAACACGGGCAACCTCCCTCGAGAAGCCAATAGAGGTAGAGAGGAGGGCTAGGGTTTTTGCGAACTTCGATACTGCTTCCGCAAGATGCCGCCGACGGCCGGAGTCGTTCTTAGCGCGACTGTCGCGAAACGGGGGAGGCACTGGAAGAGAAGACTATGGAGGTAGGGGCATCTGTCTTATCTTGTCTGTCATGTTTCTTTTTTTTCTTTTTTTTTTCGCTTATTTTGGTTGATACTTTGACAAAATGCGATGAATCGTGATTTTGGATTGCTTATTCTGCTTCGAATCAGAGTACACTTTAGGAAATGAGTCGTTTCATTGGTTTTGATCGTACATTATTTTCCTAATTTGGTGATGGCTGTTACATTGTGTTCATCTTTTGATTGGAGTGAAACCCATTACGAATGCTTCTTTTTAGAATGTCGGTATGATTTATTATACCTTTCCATTGTGGTAAGAGGAAGTTTTTGTGGCTTTAATTTGGAAATGAGTATAGGTCTTACTATTTTGGGCTGGTGATGGAGCGATAGATGAAGCAGGGAGCCGCACCTTCCTGCATGAAATTGAAGAAATTGGAATTTAGCAAAGCTGCAGGCTTTTCATGCCAATTGACTTGTTTAGGGGCTGTAGGACTACAGGTTGGATTTAATTGGAGATAGATTTAATAAATCTATTAAATCAAGATTTAATAAATTTTGGAAGCGTTAAATTCTGAAAACTGTTTGGAGTGATAAATGTAAAATTTGTTTAAATTATAGTAAATTATTTGGCAGATATTTTCAAGTTTATGATTTAAATGAAAGAGTAGAGGAGGTGTAATGAGGAGGAGCGGTGTAAATCTCTTGAATCCCTACTTCTCCCGGATTTACTAAATTCTAGATTTGGCCTAAAAGGGGGAGGAAAATAGGATTCAACAATACAGTAGGATATTTGTGGCTCAAAAAATTGTTTTGCAAGATTTAGTGTAAATCTTGTAACCAAATAGCCTGTTTAGTAATAAATCTTATGAGTAGTTTTCAGTTGATGTGTGTAAGTAGTTATGGGTCTTATAGTGCTATCAATATCTCTCCTTGGGAGAATTAGCATATGAAGAAGAAAAAATAAATAAATAAATAAATAAACTAAGCTTTGGCTACTTCCTCTCTCCTTTAATACTTGGAGTTGTGAGCATCCTCAAATTTCCTAGTCTTTTCTTTATGGAGTTTTTGGCAAGCTCAAAGTTGCTTAGTTATTCTGTATGTTTTGTTTATTTCTATTTCTATAATTTTTTATGATTTTGTTTAGAACAATGTTTAGCCTTTTGCCAAGTGCCACCTCCGATCTTTACCTCTATTTCTCCTACAAATTTGTGACTTATTCATTTTGTCAAACCTCACTCTTATCTCTATTGGTTATTTGTTTATGGCTCCTTCCATATTCATCACACCTTGCCATTCGATGCCTCAATTTGTTAGATTTTTCATCTTCCAGACCTTTGCACAGATGTGCTCGGACTCAACCAAATCTTGTCGCCACACACACCTCTATGGCACACGCACTACTAGATTTGTCTCAACTTACTTGCCATATCTTACTATCTTCAACATCTATGTCAACATCCATGTCTCCCATGGGTAAACTCGATCATTTGCCGTTCACTATCATTGACCTCTACACTAGCAAGATCTTCCACCATTGTTACAATCACCTCGACTTCGACAACCTTTCAACAAAATCCCTCATGCCAATCACTTTGACATTTCTTTGATCACCCATGTAGATTAACTCTTAGATCTCCCATGCCTCACATGATCATGCCATATTCTCATTTTCAACACATTTGCAAGTCTTGTCCATGCTCCACTGCATCTCATGCAAAATTCATATCTCATGCTTCTCTCTGAATTTGGCCACCATTTGCATAGATCTACTACCGTGGTTCCTATCTTCAATGGATCTGACTACTTTAATGTCTCCCATAGCTAAATCGACCTTTGTTTCTCGTGAACCAACCGATCTCCACTTACCAGTCTTTCACCGGTACATATCTTGCCCAAGTTAATTTTTTTCTATTTGCTCAACTTGGTGGGTAAGATCATTGCAGAAGGGAATAAAGTGCTAGGTAATATATGTAATGAATAGTTTATAGATTAATAATAGGTATTAGATGGTTAATAGATGTTTAAAGGTTCTAATGGGTCTTATAATTTTATAAATATTCCTCTTTAGGGGAACTTAGGGTATGCAAAATAAATGAACGAAGCTTTTGCTGCTCCCTCTCTCTCCCAATATCTTGAATTATGGACATCCTATAATTGCCTTGTCTCTTTTTTTCTTGATGAATTTCTTAGTTTTAGATAAGCTCGAAGTTACCTAGTCGTAATGTATTTTCTTTATATTCTCTGTTCTATTACTTTTTTTTTTCTATTTTTTGGTTTGCAATACAACTCCTTAGGATATAAGCTCAAAGTTTCATATCTATTTTGAAACTCCTTGATTGTACTATATATATAATAATTACATAAGTATTTATGTGCACAATTTGCTGATCATTAAGTGAATTGAACAACAACAACAACATCAAGCCTTTATCCCACTACATGGGGTCGGCTACATGAATCCTTTTTCTCCATTGTGTCCTATTAAAAGTCAAATTTTCGTTTAAATTTAATAAAGAAAGGTCATTAAGTGAATTGAAGTGTTCACTTAATGATGTTTACTTATCTCTTGGTATCATTGTGTTCTTGGAGGGAGTAAACTATATGTAGGTGGATTTTCTTTGATTATGATGAACATATTGAGATTGTATTCTTTTGTGTGATAAAGAGGGCGAAGTGGTTATTGCATATGTTCTGTGGGGTTTGGAGTAATCGACGTGAATTTAACTGCTGGAAAACGCTACTACGGTTGCTTCAATATTGTATCCATTTGTTATTTTCTGAATGCAACTGTGAACTTTTCCGAAAAAAAAGATTTGCCATTGCAGTTGGTGGTTTTGAGGCCTAAGGTGGATTGATCATCACTAATTGAACTTCCGACTGAACTCTTATGTGCTCTGCTCTCTTTTTATATAAAGAGTGTGGAAAAAGATAATTGTTGATTCAACATTGATGAATGCCCCATTAACTAATGGAAGTGTTATGGAATACCTCATTTACTTGTTTATAACTACTATTTATTTATATTATTAGAAAATTTTTGCATGCCATATTTTGTAAAAAACAAACAGCTGAATCCGAAATTGTCAAGAAAAGTAATATAATTATCGTGGCTGTTAGAGCTTTGGTCATGCTATGAGAGCACAGACTGGAAATAACTGACTAACATTTTCTAGGTCAGCCATAGCCGCATTGTACGCAGGATTGTAGCAAAACTAATTATCTGACCCACCGAGCTTAGTTGGGTTGGTGGGCGAGCATGATTGGGAACCCTCCAACTCATGTTCGATTCCCCTCTCATGCGGCGTGATCCTTTAAGTGGGCAGAAAATAACTGCGGATCCTGAACTGGTTGCTGGCAGGCTCGTCGAGGGATTAGTTACGTTGCTATTCGCCTCCTATGGGGCATGGCAACAGGTAGATACCCCGTTCCAAAAAAAAAAAAACTTATTATCTTATATAATATTTGGTGACTTGTTAGGGTTCTATTTTTTCTAGAGTAAGGTTCTTATAAATTGAATTCCCTGCAATCGTGATAATGGATTTAATTTTATGTGTAACTAGTGTTCAACTCAAGCCTTTTTAACTAAACTGGTTAAAGAATCCTATATCATACCAAGTTTATTGGTAGATACTACAAAAGCAACTCATTTTAGATAAGTAATCTGACTGAATTGTTCATTTTTTGTTATGTATGTACGTTTATTTTCTTTTTGTGGATTTCTATTCTAAAACTTGAAGTTATTCTTTGCCTTCCATCTTTTACACCCCAGGGGATCAAAGGAAAAAATAAGTTTGGTCTGTTGCACCTCTTCTTAAATAGCCATTGTTGGGAAGAAAAATTCTATCATTTTCACACAACTCTTTGTCTAAAGATTCTTAAGCCATGAAGATTTACTTCTTTTTGCACCAGAGTGAAAATTTACCACACTATCATCTTCCATTTTTTTCCCAAAAGAGGGGAAACTTAGCAAAACTCCATGAAATTAAAAATGATGCTGGTAAAGTTTTGTTTACTCGATTTTTTTAGGCTTTCATTTGGGACAACTTTTTTACTGATTTATAAAGCAGTTTCTTAAAAAGCTGATTTATCGCAAACAAAACCTTAGACTGCTATGAGCTTTAATATTTGCCTTTACCTGCATATGTTATGAGATATATTGTTCATTGTTGATCTCTCAGGTACCAAGATAATGCTGAGTGGAAGGACTGCAGTCGAAAATCCTCACATTGAGCATCCAACTTCTCCAGTCCTTTTACTATTCTTAGTGCATATTAATTTGCATAAGGACTGGCAAGGAGAGGTAGGGGAATGAAGCCCATTGGTCCGGAAGCATATATATGTTAATATATATGTACCATATTGTTGGATGGTTAAGGTAGTGAATCAGGTAAAGTTAATTCAGTGATTTTCCAAATTTTTGTCCAATTCTTTTGTATTTACATAATGTTATATGCATTATGTAATTTCAGTTGTATGTTTCTGTTACCTGTTGCCATCAAACTTAGCAGAGGATCATTCTCAATTTAGTTTTCACAAAGGGAAGAAATTATTCCAGAAAATTGTCTCGATTGACCAAATGATCCTGTTTGTGTGGTTATTTTCTCATTTGGTTCTTCACTACTGTTTTGGCATGAGAATTTTTTTTTTTTCCTTAAAGAGTGTTCTGTTGTGTAGGGTAAAATGAGAAGGTTTGTCATAAATTATTAAAATGAAAAATTTAGTGTTCCTTTCAATTAGAATCAACTAATGTTTTTTACTAGCTATTAGTTCAGAATTTATGAAGAGATGTAGACTTTGTGGTAGTTCTTTTATTTTTTTTGGTTGAAATTGAGAAATTTAAGCTTTGTTTTGACAACTATTTTATTATTTTTAAAATTAAATATTTTTTATGTTTTTTTAAATTAAATATTTTTTATGAAAAATTGTTTTAAAAAATTGTAAGTTATCCCAAACAAAATATTACTCTTTGTTCGAAACAAATTTTTTATTATTTAAATTAATTTTGTTGCACAATTTTTTATTTAAAAAAGAAGTAAAAAAAAAAGTGATTTGATAAAATAATAAGAAAGTTGTATCAAATGAAATTTTAGGTTTTGTTTGTGATGACTTTCTTTTTGCTTTTTAAAATAATTTTTTATTATAAAATTTTGTTTTAAGAATCAAAAAGAAAATTACCCCAAACAAAGTCATATATAATCATAACTTTTACCAGTTTTTTTTTTGTTGATATGAGTTATCTCCCTTCTTCAAAGTCCTTGTGATGGAGAGCTTTCGCAATCATTATTTATCACTCGAGGGCTGAAAATAACAGCCGTTACACTTAGATGGGAATTTCTTCATGAGAGGAGACCAAAGGAGTAGTTATTTTTTTGGGAAATTTTGAGGGCTTGGCCCGTATATTAATCAGAAGCAACAATTACAGAAAAAAAAAACAACCCTTCCAAACGGGTACAAAAGCAGACCTCAAAATCAAAAAGAGGTCAAAAAACCAGCCGGACTCACGAAAATGAACTACCAAAACAGCTTTTCCTAGCTTAATAAGCATAAATCATTACATAATCATATGGATAAAACAAACCACCCTTCCCTGGTTGTGGTTGCCATCAGGAGCAAGAGCATAATCTTCGAGAGCGCATTTGAACAGCAAACTAACCCCGGCCTTCCAAAAGGATAAACAGATATCTTGGTTGTCAGCAACAGATAAACAAGCTGAATGAGAAGAATGCTTAACCCAGCTGGCCCTCCAAGGGAAGATACCAAATTGGTAGTTCTGCACATCATCGTCCGGTGAGGGAAGAAAGACTTCCCCACAAAAAAATCCTTCACAAAAACAGTAGTAAGCATATAACCTTTAGCACCCCCTGAAACAAAATGGAAAAGAATTCTGCAGCAAATCCATATTTTTCCAATTAGCAGTCTTGCCATTGATAGCATTAGTAATCCTTCTAATAGTGGTATTGATAGAGACCTCAGCATTTGCAAATCGACATTCATTACGTTCTCTCCATAAATAGTAAAGAGAACAACAAATGACAAAGTAACAAAATTCCTTCTCAAATGATTTCATCTTATCATTGTCCTAAAAAAATTCAAAAACCTGTAAAAGAGTTGGGCGTAGCAAAAAATTCCGGAGAGAAGGAAGTAATGTAGAAATAACCAAAAACGTATAATCACACTGAAAAAAACAGTGAGAGATACTTTCTAAATCATCCTTGCAAAGCTCGCAGATAGGAGGTATATTGATGTTTCGTTTAGCAAGCTCATCAGCAGTTTTTAAACCTCCAAGGAAAGCCAACCAGACAAAAGAGGAGTGTCTGAGAGCATATCTACGGTGCCATACAAAATCAGTCCAGGGCAATTTCTGCAACTCAACATAGAAGTGCATATAGAAAACATTGAAACAAGGTTTAACACTGCCAGCCCAGGTAATATTCGGATGAGTAGCAGGCAAAATTTGGACAGTTATAATGTGGTTGATCAGAGACTGCTCAAAAACTCGAGGGGGAGACCATTGCCCATTCAAAATGATATCCTTCACATACTCAATAGATGAATTAGAAAAGTTGCTTAAATCAGAGATAGCAAAACCACCACACAAGGGATCTCAGTTCAGGGATAAAAAGCCATTGTCCTCCACCACATGCAATTTAATCATACCTTTGATTTTATGGGCAATAGAGGAAATTAATTTCCAAAATTTGGATGTTTTAGTGCCAAAGGGTTTCCAAGGTGATAAATATTTGTTCCTAAACCAGTTAGTCATCAGGTTATTATGGCTAAAAAATCTCCAAGTAAATGAACATCCATAAGCAAAATGCAGGGACTCAATAGAGGGAAGCCCCAGACCTCCAAAGCATTTAGGAATGCAAGTTTTCTTCCAAGATATAAGATGAAGTTTTTTAGCATTGTCAGAGCCATGATACAAAAACTTTGAACAAAGTTTGTCAATTTGCTTAGTGGTGGTTTTTGGTATAATCGCTCCCCTTATCCAATAAGCAATGATATTGACAATAGTAAACTTTAAGAACTGAATTCTACCTGCAAAAGACAAGAATTTTACTTTCCAACCAGCAAGTAGAGTAGAAAGCCTACTCAATAGTGGTTGGAAGTTAGTAGGCTTAAGCTTTTTGGTAGAGATTGGAAGTCCAAGGTAAGTGATAGTATTATCAGTTTGGGAGAACCCAAGGAGTGAGGTGATATCCTTATCATTAGGGGTGTTATAAGAGAACAAAATAGTGCATTTCGAGTTGTTAACCCCAAGACCCGAGGAATCAGCAAAAATCCCAAGAGAGGTTTTCAATAAAGCAGCATTCATCAGATTAGCTTTCCCAAAAACTGGGATATCATCTGCATAAAGAAGATGTTTAACAGAGAAGCCACCAGAAGAAATCCCAACAAAATTACTGCTATTAAGCTCACAAGAGAAGGCGTCCATCACAATCGAAAACAGTAAAGGTGACAGCGGGCATGTGGACCCTTAGGAATTAAAGCAATAGCTGTGGCTTTGGCACATTTGGGAAGAAAACCAGTAATGAATAAATGTTTTATAGATGTGCATAGTTGATTTCCAATAATCTCCCAAGTGCCCTTATAGAACTCAAAGGTAAACCCATCAGGACCAGGAGCTTTAGAGGATGATCTAGCAAAAACAACATTTTTAATCTCTACATCAGTGATTGGTAAAGTAAGAGGGGGTATAAGGTGGGTAGGAATAGTATCCCCAATAGGAATTTGATAATTTCCAAAGTTGGCAGGTTTAGGAGCATTGAAAAGCTTTTGGAAATGAGTAATAGCAGCTTTAGCTATGTCTTTATGCGAAGAAAATTGACCTTCCGCAGTAGAAATTTCTTTGATACGGCTAAAAGAATTTCTAGATTTAATTCTAGCAAAAAGGAACCCTAAATCATCCTCACCTTTAGCAAGCCAATTAGCTTTTGCACGTTGAATAACCCAAGAACTCCATGCATTTTGAAGGGAGGAAAGCTTGAGGTTGATATGTTTCAGTTCAGAATTCAGAGTAGGGTCTTGGGGATTACTTTGAATTTTAGAAATGCAATTTTTTTGCTCCACTTGCAAATCCCCAATTCTGATGGAGAGGTAAGAGGAATTGGTCCATTTCTTTCCTTTGAGAAAATCTTTAACACTATGCAGTTTAGAGAAGAAAGCAGAAATCGGGCTGCCCGTGTTTTGAGAAGCAAACACAGAGATTAAGCCCTCCCAGAAACCATTAAGGTTCAGCAAATAATTCTTGAACTGAAATCTGGAGATAAAATTATGACAATTCCCATTGAAAAGCACAATGGGAGAGTGGTCGGAGCAAGCAGGAGGTTCCACTCTATAGAAAGAGTTAGGGAAAGAATATATCCAAACAGAATTAACCAGAATACGATCCAACTTAATATGGATAGGCTCTTCAGCTCTTTGATTAAACCAAGTGTAGAACAAACCAGTGGAGGGAAGATCCAAAACAGCAGAGTTAAAAAGCCAGGAATTCAATTCCTCCAAACGACTATGGGAAAGAGGTTTTCCCCCCGATTTTTCATTCAAAAACCTGCAGCAGTTAAAATCTCCGAGAATTGCCCAGGGAGAATCAAAGTTAGGAGCTAAATTAAGCAACTGATTCCAAAGAGTTGCTCTCTCCATAGTAGTATTAGCAGCATGTATAACACTGAGAATAATCGGTGGCATAGAGGGGGATCTCAATTCCCCATGAATAACTTGGGGGGAGATTAAGGATGGGTTGAAGGAGATATTGTTCGAGTTCCATTTTATCCAAATCCTACCCGGAGATGAGCAATGGAAATTGGAGCAAGACTGCTCATTTGAGAACAGTCTGTGGGTGTTTAAAAACCAGGGGTCACTCATTGAGGCAACAGGGATTTTTGCCTCAAGGATGCACAACATGTCCAGATGGAAAGAAGAGATTAAACGTTTACAAGCGAGAACTTTATCAGTAGAGTTAAACCCCCTGACGTTCCAGCAGCCAATAGGTCCATGGGTCATTTGGATTTTGATTTGGAGGGGCGGGTTTTTTTGGCTAATTTGGCATTGGGAGGTTTATGTACTTCAGCAGGCTCTTTTTGCTGTTTTGGTGGGGGATCATTAGAAGACTGTTCTATTTGAACCTTAGAATTAATCTGGCTCAAACTAGAAGATGTATGTTCAAGGTTAGGTGGTTCATCCTCAGGTTGCAGAATAACAAATCTGTTAGGAGAGGCTAAAGGTGGTTCTGCAGGCAGCTTTACGGAACCTGAAAGCAAAGGAGGATAAAGATTATTGGTGGAGGTAATGGGAGAATTGTGGGTATTGGACATAAAATGGGAATTGTCGGAAGAAGAGTGAGCTTCAGAGGGGGAATTTAAATTGGGTATAGGATCTTTCGGTTAATCCTGAGAGCATGGAGACACCTGCTTGGAAGGAACCAAATCCTGGTTAGTCGAGGCCTGTTGGATAGTAACCGGAATGATGTGCTGGTTGGAGATGGGAGGAGGTAGGTGTGGGATAGTCGCAATGACATTAGGGGTCTGGGTTAGATTATTGATAGTGGGGTTCTGGACTTGATGAGTGATAGTTGAGGGAGGTTTGGGAGTAATGAACGGTGGCTTAGAGTGTGGTGGAGGTTTGGAGGTCCGAGCTCGAGAGGAGCTCCTGCCTCGGCCAGTGTTAACTTGGGTTTTAGGTTGAGGGTTTATGTGGCAGAGAGAAGTTGGGTGAACAAATGATCCACAACCAGCACATGGAGAGGGTTTCCAGTCGTACAGGACTTTTAAATTAACGTCGTACCCATTGAGAGAGATAGGGATTTCATCAGGGAGTGTTGAATTACAAGCCACCATAACACAAACTCTCGCATACGTGAGCCTGGTTTTCCGAGCAGTCAGTGCATCCACCGCAAGCGGATGACCCACATAGCTAGCAATTTTAGATATACCAGAGGGATTCCAAACCGCAAGAGGTAAATCAACAATTTTAATCCATAAAGGGAGAGAGGAAAACTCATCTCTTTTGGGCTTAAACTTTGGAGTCCACTTTTGCATGATGAACGGTCTGCCAAAGAAGAACCAAGGACCTCCAAGTCCAAGCAACCTGGAAGTCTTCCGGTGCAGAGAACTTGAAAAGGAAGAAGCCATCGTTCAGCGAAAGAAACTCAACAGAACCTTTTGGGTTCCAAGCCCATTTGACGGCATTAAGAAGACTTAGATAAGTCGGTCGAGGTCCTATAGAGTACCCGATAAGTGACGAGCCCCAATCCGGTATACCGAGAGCCAACTCGTCAGCAGAGAAAGGAACTTTCTTCGCTGGGGAGACGAAGGAGAGTGAGAAGTCATTAGCTACTGGGTCCTTTTTTGTAAGATTTGAGACAAAGTTTAACCCCACCGGGTTAGGCAAAGCAGGAGAAGAGGCCGAGGGGACCCCAGGAAGAGGAGGAAACTCCAAGTTGTAAGAGGAGGAAGCCATTAGAAGAAAGGAGGGAGGGGAGGGGAGGAACCCCTCCCCACGGAGTGGCAGGAAGAGCTGAAGGAGGCGGCGGGAGCAAAGCTAAGAAAAAACCCTAGCAGAGCACTCCGTCTCTCCCTCTATTACACTCCAAATCAGAGAGCTACCAAAGGAGTAGTCACCCAATGATCCTTGAAGGGAAAGTAGAATAATTATGATGGGGGTATTGAAGGAACAATTATTACGTCCGGTCTAGGACCGGACGTAGAGCTACGTTCGGCCGCCAATAACATGTCGCCACGTGCTCTTACTCTTTACCGTGCGGTCCAACGACGTGACCCGGAGCGGAACCCGGGAATGTTATGTTCGCGTACAACTCGGTATTATTCGGTATTTGCTTGGTATTGCTTGGCAATAACGAGAAATACCGCTCTGTGAAGACCAATACCGAGTTGTACCGAGTTTTTCTAGAAAAACTCGGTATAGAAAAACTCGGTATTTGCTCGATATTGGATATTGCCGAGCAAAATCGACCAATACCTAGCAATACCGATCAATACACCCTAAAATCGAGAAATACCGAGCCATCCTGGATCCGTTCCGGGTCAGGTTGTCGGGGCGCGCGGTAAATAATGAGAACGCGTGGCGCGATTCAACTGGCGGCCGAACGTAGAGCTACATCGTGTGGCCGGAGCAAATAAAAGTTTGTATTGAAGAGCTGCAAGTGTGTTCAAAAAAATATTAAAAAATCAACAAATTTTTAATATGTTTTTTCAATGTAAGGAGATCAATGACCATTATGATGAGAGAGAAGAGGGGTTGGCAGCTATATCTTGATTTCGAACCATTCACTTTCAATGAATGAAGCTTCATATTCTTAAAGCAAATCGGCAGAAAAATAATAAAAACTTTAGTGTTAAAAACGAATCATCTAATGGTCAAAATGCCTTTCTAGCAAAGGTGCTGTTGGACTTCACCATCTATAGTAAAAATGATTTGGTCATTCAATACCAGTAGTGTGATCATTGATCAAACAGTTAAGAAGATTGCCTAAGCTCTTATTTATCAATTGTTTTGACCATCGACATGAAGGTAATAAGCAGCAGAGAAAAAGAGTTTGGCGCCTAATTTCTAGTAAAGAGTCTTCTAAGAGTATGATCAGTAGCTCTTTTAGAGCAGAATTCCTTAATGAGAAAATTATAAAATGATGAACCAAGAATATAAATATAAATACCATAAAATAAGCAACCATCTCACAATTGCTAGTCAATGTTAAATATTTTTGGATGGTTAAGGTAGTGAATCAGGTAAAGTTAATTCAGTGATTTTCCAAATTTTTGTCCAATTTCTATTGTATTTACATAATGTTATATTTATGTTACCTGTTGCCATCAGACTTAGTAGAGGATCATTCTCAATTTAGTTTTCACAAAAGGAAGAAATTATTCCAGAAAATTGTCTCGATTGACCAAATGATCCTGTTTTTGTGTTTATTTTGTCATTTGGTTCTTCACTACTGTTTTGGTATGAGAAATTTTTTTTTTTCCTTGAAGAATGTTCTGTTGTGTATGGTAAAATGAGAAGTTTTGTCATAAAATTTTAAAATGAAAAATTTAGTGTATCTTTCAATTAGAATCAACTAATGTTTTTACTTGCTATTAGTTCAGAATTTATGCAGAGATGTAAACTTGATCACAGTTTTTTTTTTTTTTAAATTGAGAGATTTAAGTTTTGTTTGGAACAACTATTTTACTACTTTTTAATACATTTTTTAAAATTAAATATTTTTATATTAAAAAATTGTTTTAGAAAAGTATAAATTGTCCTAAATGAAGTGTTATGTTTCGTTTGAAATAATTTTTTTACTATTTTTTAAATTAATTTTTTGGCACAATTTTTTATCTTAAAAAAAAAAAGATATAAAAAATAATTTTATAAAACAATAAGAAAGTTATCTCAAATGAAGTATTAAGTTTTGTTGGGACGGTTTTTTATATGCTTCTTAAAGCAATTTTTTAATACAAAAATTTGCTTTAAGAAGCAAAAGAAAAGTCATCTCAAACGAAGCCTTAATCACCTTGGAATTGGAATGTGTAATCATATTGAAGATAACTTCCATCAGTTTTTTGTTGTTATGAGTTGCCTGATTTTGCACTCAAATATTTATCACTTTGAGGGCTGAAAAGCACAGAAGAATTTTATCATGCTGTTACATTTACATTCATTCAGCAAGTAGACAAAAGACATTAGATGGGAATTTTTTCATGAGAGGAGATCGAAGGAGTAGTCACCCAATGGTTCTGGAAGGAAAAAATAGAATAATTATGATGGGGGTATTAAAGAGCTGCAAGTAGGTTTAAAAAAATACTAAAAATTCACTAATTTTTCAATGGAAGGAGGAGATCGATGATGACTATTATGATGAGAGAGAAGAGGGGTTGGCGGGGTAGATCTTGATTTTGAACCATTCACTTTCAATGAATGAAAAACTTCATATTCTTAAAGCAAATCGGCAGAGAAATAATAAAAACTATAGTGTTAAAAACGAATCATCTAATGGTCAAAGGTTTTTCTAGCAAAGAAGGTGCTGTTGGACTTCACCATCTATAGATTTGACTGAAATCTTGAAATGCAGGGCAATAAAAAAATCATCTTATAAAATCCACAAACTTTATCTACTAAGTGCATTATTCACTTTGCTATTAACATTAAGAAATTACACCCACTGGAATGTTGTGATATCAATTTCTTCTAATC
>CM028359.1:99220094-99278633 GCA_016618105.1 Dendrobium huoshanense | reverse complement strand
TGGCTAGGGGAAAGGGGCGGCGGCAAGGATCCAAGGGGAGGAGGAAGTATGGAAAATATAAGGATCCAAGGGGTGAATTCCAATTTTTCACAAGTGCTTCAATCCGAATCTCCACGATGATGTTTTGACCAAGAGAAATAAAGGAAAATAGTAGAACGAGAAAACCTAAAACTCACAAAGAGATCTAGCTTCTCCTATGAAACTCACTAAGAGATCATGGAGGTTTGCACTCACAAAGAGAACACAAAGCAAATATTTTCATTCATCAAAACTAACTATTACATAAGAAAATGGCCATATATAGGCCTCCAAATGACAAAGAAAACAAAAGACTAAAATGCCCTTGGGCTACAATTGCGAACAAATACCCATAAGGGCAAAAGCGGAAAAAAATTGAAAATAAAATAAACTACTACATAAATTGACTCAAAATAAAACTCATGATCGTGGTCGTCGATCTCTGACGTCTCCTGGTGGTACTCGTGTCGAAAATGCTGACGATGTCCTCATCATTCTCCCCAGGTGGGGGAAACTCGACCCCGTCGAGTAAGCGTCTATAGAGCTCTCGTACCACTCTAGTAAGTCGGGTCCACTCGCTGCAGCTCGTCACAATCAACCCATGTGTCCCCCTCTCCCGGTTTCCCTGCTCACTGAACTAGATACTTTGTTGACCATCATCTCTAGTGGAATTTGAGTTCATCACTAAGTATAGTCTCAATCTTCTCTGTATTGGGTAAAATAGGCAAATTTGGGGGTGGAGTTAGGCTGGGGATCTCACCATGTGGGTTCACACAAGGCTCATATTTTTCGTGGAATAGGAGGGTTACACTCTAGACCTTCGAAGGTTACAAGGTCTTCGATGTTAATATAGGAGTAATGTTAAAACCTTCAAGAAGGCCTGCCACGTAAGCATTACTACTTAATTTTGTTGTTATTTGAAAGGTCTAATGCTTCTAGCATATAACTTTTATAACGGTCCCTTGTGGGGAACCGCTCCGGACAAATCCGAACCATTACAAAATCTCTAATATCAAATTCTTTGAACCGTCTCTTGAGATCGGCAATAAGTTTATAACTGGCATTGCTCTGGTTATTCTTTTTATTAATATCCTTACACAATTCTTGAAGATGAGATGCAAATGTGGATGCAAGAGACTCGGTGTGCATGATGAATGCAAGAATCATGAGCTTACAAAATTAAAACATCAACAACTTAGAAAGACAACAGACTACAACACACACACATAACATAATAACTCACACGAACACGTTGCTAGAACAGGTGGACGAGTCACAAAGAGGGGTCTAAAGTGTTTGGTCTAATGAAACTGGTGTGGGGGGAGCAATGAAGACATCCTTAGCTAAAAGGGCTTCTCCACAGAGCATCTCAGCTCGGGTCACAGACAATCTCCTAGCGACGGTAAGGTACTCTATCAAAGTCATCTAACTAGGAGAGAGAATATCCTTACTAGGGAAGGACAAAGATATCGAGGGCATAATGTAGGAATCAGGAATATGATAATATGATGGGTCATGACTTACTACCATAGTAGGATAGCCCAAAGAGTGACTAGCGGGTAGGGGACTCAAGAGATGGGGTAGGGTTTCCCTAACAGAATTGGGCACAACTGTTAGAAATGTGGCCTGAAAGTATGGGCTACGACTCTCTCTAACACCAAGGTCGGTGATATAAGTCCAATCACGAGAGGTATACTCTGTCAAATGCACCTCTAAAGGAGCAACTCCTAGAATAGAATTCAATAAGACAAGGATGTTCAGGGTTCAACTTAGGCTCATAATCTTTCAGATTCAAATTACTATCTTCCAAGCTCACATTACTATCCTCAAAAGGATCAGGTTTGGTTATCACCCTAAGATCACTGAATCCGGGGTCACTTAAGTCAAGGTTTAAGTTAGGTATTAACTTCAATTTCCTCATTTCCAATTTGAAATTATCCACATTGTCATCAGAATTATTTAGAATTAAACCCAAATTATTCGGAGTCGTTTCAGTAATTAGATCAGAATCTTCCGAGTTTAATTTCAATGTGTTCATGGTCAGGTCAGCTTCTTTCGAGATCATATTACTATCGTCCAGACAAACCTTATCCAAAGAAATATCCTCGATGAGACTAGGATCAGGGTGGGCTAAGGAGTCGATGCTTAAAGGTTCCAACTTTCCTAGCTCAGGGTTCAAGTCATGCCGGGAGTCTGACTCAATCACTTCAGTCTCATCCTCAGAGAAGTCCGCGTTATCGATGGTATCCACGAAATGGGTGTAATCAATCTCGGGTTTAGTAGATTTCTTCTTTTTACTGCAATTCTTTACTAAGATAACACTTGTAGGGTCAAAGGCTGGGGAGGCTAAAGGCTGACCGAACTGGCCAGAAGTTAGTCCACGTGGGGAGTCATAAGAGATTTGTCCAACAGAAGACCCAGTAGAGGGTCGTCCATCTAGGTTACGTGAGGACCTAAATGGTGGGACAACAACCCAGATGTTACTAATGGGTGGGTGGTTTCGACCACAGTAAGGTCCACGGGTCATCCCAACAAACGAGGTATGATGATGCTCTAGATGACGGTCACTAGTAGAGGGTCGGTATTTCAACTTAAGTTCTCGTCTCATGTCTCCCCAAGTAAGGTACTCACCGCGAGACTCTCTATGATCTTCCAATTTCATCCAAAATTGAAGTGCCTGACCTTTGAGGTGAGATTTAGCAATGCTAATCTGGTGGGATTCAGGGATATGACATGATTCAAAATAGTCATCTAGTTGTCTAGCCCATTCCCTAAAGTAGTAAGGGTTTGAGGAACCATCGAAGGTAGGTAAACGGTAATGTGACTCTAAGTGAGGTCGTGGAGGTTTAGGCTCAGGTCTTGGGGTGATAAGCTGAGTGGGGCATGTAATTAGAGTGGGGATAGTCAATGGGTTTCTCCGTCATAATTCTAGTCATATTTCCCACTAGGTTAACAATGCCATCTAAACTCTTTTGGAGTCTTATCGGGTCCATTAAAAAGTGTCAAGTGAAACCTAGTGAAGATTGGGTGAAAGGTACCACACTCTACAAAGGGAAAACACCATTTCGACTTGCTATAAGGTGCAGGAAAAGTACTGGACAACAAGTTTCAAGAAGGGTTTAAGTCACCCGGTGTTTAGGGAGGTTGCTAAGGCTTGGGCAACACCTAAACACTAAGTTAAACTCTTCTAAAATGACACTACAAGGTGCAGATTTTGTTTGGACAGCAAACTAAGATGAGGGACGAAGTTATCTAAGCAATTTAGATGGACTCTAGGGTGTGGACAGCAAGTTATCACAAGTTTAATGTCACCTAAATGTCACTAATCAGTGCAGGAATAACTGGGACAGCAAGCTAACATGTTTGTCTAAGCAACCTAAGCAATTAGGGATGTTGTTGTGACAAGGACAGCACTTAGACAATGAGATAGACTTGCTCGAAGAGATTAAAACGATGCAGAAATATAGATGGCAGCAGGCACAAACAGTGAATAAAAATCACTATGCGATGGTATGCATGCAAACAAGCTAAGGGAAAGTTAAGTAGACTCCTAGGATGCATCTAGCACATGTAATGCATGCTAGCCATGCTCTGATACCAAACTGATGTGAAACGTGATGCAGGGAAACAAGAACTGCTTGGGGATTTTAATATAAGATTTTAAAGCTTTGCTAGTTATAGAATTAATGCTTACCCAAGTTAGGTTTTCAGAATTATCAAGTTGAAATTAAGTAAGGCATGCGGTTATAACTAGATTAGCGGGACAATATCAAATTGACAACATAGAATTAGAGAGTAATGTTATGGGGAGAAACAATAATCCACAATTAACAAATAGAACTTTTCACCTTGGGTCTCTCACTCACTCTCTTGTTGGTGGCACTTTTAATGGAGGAAGATTGAGAGCAACCGAGCGATGCCACTAGGAGACAAATGGCGCACAAAAGCGTAGTCTGTTGGAGCGGTAGTCGGTGGCGGGTAGTCCATGGGATGACTAGTGAGCATCCAACGTCTTATCGAAACTTCCTTGACGGCTATGGTGGGGGCTAAGAGGCAAATGCGCATATTTTAGTGGTTTAGGAGAGGGATTTAATTTGAATTTCAAATTAATCCAAGGAGGGAGAGAGGGGCGGCAATGGGGAGAAGATTTGGGCTGAATATGTGGAGCTATTAAGGTGATTAGGAGAGGGGGGGGGGGGGGGGGGGGGCATTAAGGGGGAGGAATTGATTTCAAATTCCAGATTTTGACATTTGAAATTAAAATCATGGAAAACTGAAATTAAACTTGAGGAGGGGTATTAAAGAGGTGTTTAAGTGGTGATGAGGTGGCAAGTAGAGAGAGAAACAATAGGAGAAGGTGGCCGGCCATATGGGAGAGAGAGAGAGGCTTGGAATTAAATAGGTGGGGACCACAATTAATTAATCAAAATCTGAAATTTAGATTTCAGATTTTAATTAAGTCGCGTAACTCCTTTCTTGAAAGAAAATTGGGAGGGAATTTGAATTTCAAAAAGTTGTAACTCCCTTAATTAATTTCCCAATTTAAGTGAATTAATTAGGAAAGTCATTAAAGGATGAAATTCAAACTAGCAAAGGGAAACCAAATAGGGGCCGGCGGTATGGATCCAGAGTGGCCAGCGGAAAAGGGCTGGTGGTGACCAGCGTGTGGCCGGATGGAGGATTGGCCGGCGGGAGGGCTCCTGCAGGCCGGCGGAATGGGGTGCTGGGTTGGTCGGCGGGAGGCTAGCCGGCGGTTTGGCTAGGGGAAAGGGGCGGCGACAAGGATCCAAGGAGAGGAAGAAGTATGGAAAATATAAGGATCCAATGAGTGAATTCCAATTTTCCACAAGTGCTTAAATCTGAATCTCCACGATGATGATTTGACCAAGAGAAATAAAGGAAAATAGTAGAACGAGAAAAAAATCTAGAACTCACAAAGAGATCTAGCTTCTCCTACGAACTCACTAAGAGATCGTGGAGGTTTGCACTCACAAAGAGAACACAAAGCAAATATTTTCATTCATCAAAACTAACTATTACATAAGAAAAGAGCCATATATAGGCCTCCAAATGACAGAAAACAAAAGACTAAATTGCCCCTTGGGCTACAATAGCGACCAAATACCCATAAGGGCAAAAGAGAAAAAACTGAAAATAAAATAAACTACTACATAAAATGATTCAAAATAAAACTCAAGATCGTGGTTGTCGATCTCCGGCGTCTCCTGATGGTACTCGTTTCAAAAATGCTGACGATGTCCTCATCACTTTCTTAACATAAGTCAAATCTAACACCTCTACTTTTCTAACCGGGTCATCGGAAGGCCGCCGTTTTATGTGACCAAACCATCTAAGATGAGTCTCTCTAATCTTACAACCTTTTCACGTATATGCTCATTTCGTATCCTATCTCTAAGGATAAATCCACTCATCCACCTGAGCATCCTCATCTCTGCAACACTTAACTTAGTATTATGCTTCTCTTTTAATGGCCAACAAATATTTAATTAAGAAAAAAAGATTAAAAATATATAAATAGTCCTAGCCACACGTTAAACAGGCAATTGGAGTTGTAGTTCATTTATGTTGAGTAATACATGAGATAAAAATTCTTTTTTTTTTTTCACAAATCTTTAACAATGAAACATAGCGATACCAAAAGTTGTGCTCAATGTAATGTATTTCAGTTTTAAGTTGGGCATTCCAATGAATGCCCAACTTAAAACTAGAATTATGGAGAAACAAAAAGATTGTAGATCCATATATCACTATAATTAAGGAGATTGAAGTTTATCAAAATATCAAGTAAAAGAAGCATTAAGTACATTACCGCACGCCCACACAGATAGTCAAAGTTGAACCTCGCTATTCCACTGCAGCTTTCAGGCACCATCAGAACTCTGATAGTTGACACAAGAACGTGTTCCGATAAGGATTCTATTTAGTTGAAAAAAATAAGAGGTTTAGATGCCTTACCTTCCAAACATTACAGAGATGGCATTGAAAGTGGGCTTTACTCCAGATTGGGAAATAACTTCTTTCCATATTTTATCAAATTCTCTGCAATTATCAGAATTCAATGGCCAGAAATACCGAACCTGAAATTAGCACATATTTGAAAACACAGAAAGAACATGAGGCATTGACAGAGCCCAGGTGGTCGCGTAGAAATAAACCTATTAAAAGCTACAGAAATTTCAAGAATCCCAACTATATACAAAAGGCACAATAATATTTAACAAAATTTTTAAGGAAAGCAAGATGGTAACATCAAGCTAATTTGCACAAACAGTTTCAAACAATGAGTATAACAAATAAAGACCAACACAATGAGCATGACAGATCCAAGCTAGTTATAGCTGTGGACTTTGAAAACCACACAAGCTTAAACTTCCACCTTCTGTGGGCCCTAAAAAGCAGTGCCCCTGCCATTGCGAGAATGAGAAATGTCATTTTTAGAAGATATTTTTAAAATATTGGAGATAACACTACCCATACACTTTGCCTTCTAATGAAGAATTTGTTTCTTAGTTCGAAAGTTTTCCAAGGGTGCAAGCACCAAAGAATAATTCTCTCTTCTGTGAGGGAGAACACTTTGAATTGAGGCTAGCGGTAGATTCTCTCTTATAAATGTGTCATTGCAGATACCACTAATTGGTTGGAAAACTCATCTATCTGTCACGCCTGACATTCTCTTTTTGTCAATGTAACAATTCAATACATGGATAATCACACAGAGAAGCATATGATGTTATACGAAAGATATTATTGTAACTTTAAAAGGTCAATGGGAAAATGTCTATTTTTCAAGAAGGAACAAATAGGAGTACTGAAATATTTACTGATATTGATCAAACATACAATGGGATTACATCTCATCCCAAACACGTAAAACATCTCAATAACATACATAAATAGTCCCGGAATTTTTCTGATATTTTAAAGCAGTGCCTATAAGAGCCAAATAAGTGGAAAACGTTTAGGTTAAAGCTTTATATTTGAGAAACATATAGTGAAGAAAAACAATGAAGAACAAAGCTAGCATTATTGTTCGGTAGCTAGTCAACAGATGATATTTATGATTATTTTAGAACATACCAAAACTACAGATCAACTAGACAAATTTAAGCAAATCAAAGCAAAAAGCTGACTAAATTCAGTGCCAAATTTGATTCTAGTTGGCTTCTATTTCAATCTTGTTTTGGGCTAGAACAAACATGTCCAACCTGTTCATACCTTCACAAAAAATCACCCTATGATTTAAAACAAGCTTACCTGATTGCTATTTTCAGAAGGCATTAGGCGACGATAATCGATCTCACTTCCAACACTGATTTTCTGGCAGCATTCATCCAATTTAGATACAAGTTTCTGAAAGATCTCCTTCTGCATACCATCCTAAAATTTGAATAAAATTAATGTTAGTCATCATTATTATCATTAGCCTAAAAAATTGTAAATATTTTATTCTCAAATCATTATACTGAGTGCTACAATTCCAAGCAACATTATTATTCTTACATAAAGATTCCATAAGTTTATGAGACAAAAAAGCTAAAATATCAGATGACCAATTGTGAAGGTCTATTCTTGTAACCGGCAAAGTTTCTTCAAGAAACAACTGAAGTGAATATCTTTTCCACTTCTATGAAGCTTTCTTGTTTGAAGATTGGTTAAAGGACAATTCTGGACGCACATTTTCATGTGAAGAAGATATAAAAGGTTACGAGTATAAACAATTGTGTAACTGTGAGCTCCGCAAATTCGCACCCACTCTTTCTTTTGTGTGGCAGTCGAGGAGAATTTTAACAAGCTTAAGTTCCAGGGTAAATTTTGAGAAAAACAAATTGAGTTTTAGATAGGACAATACCTAGAGATTTCACCATCATTTCATTAGGACTTTATGATATGAGTTCAAGTTTCCTATAGGCGCAAGCCCCTGTAATTAATTACCCCTCCCAACAATGAGAGAGAACTTTCGATTAAGGCTAGTCGTTAAATGGATACATAGTATCCAGCATATAGTAGTAGCTAATTTTGATATTTGAAAATAGAAATTTTACCACCATGCACTTAAAGTGGATGGTGGGGGGAATTGTGATAGACTCGATCAAGATCCCATGGTTCCATCGTCCTGGGCCATCATGGTCCCTAGTTTATTTAGCCAGAGGAAATAGTCGACCCAACTTGGCCGAAGGATCATTGTCGGCAGCCATGGGTTGCTTCGTCCAAGGGTATCTTGTAGACTTGGGATGAGTATTTGCCTACGGTGACAGATTTGAGCCTGCCTTAGCTAACAAAGGGTTTTGTGCCTTATCAATTATATATCCTATTGATTATTATTAAAAAATTTAGAGCCGTTGGGGAACATATATGTTCTGGCCATGACCGTAATTTAGTTGTATCATTTAGCAGCAAAACCACCAGATCAGAGGGCCCCGGTCATAAACATTTACCAATGGTGTCATTTGGCGACGAAATCACCAGTTAGAGGACATGTATCACATCCTTACTGGCAGGAGATAATTTGAAAATGAATTTAAATGATATTCTTAACTAGGCATTCGCTCTTTGTGAGCTGAAGTGATATTCAAATTTATCCATCTCGACAAACTGTTATGGAGAGTGGATAGATTTTGCTTTGAGTTATTAGATAATTAACTTTTAATTTTTAAATATTAATATTATTAATAGATGTAGAACTTTAGATATTTGATAGATTTTGAAGAATCAACCCCTCCAGTTGAGATTTAAATTCAACATTGTCATCATCGGTGTTTATATATAGGTATTGTTATTTCATTAATTGGTCCTTGCCAACTCTATTTGCTTGCAAACAGAGGATCAAGTCCAGTTCTTAATTTTTGAAGTTATCATGTAGATATCAGAAACCGGGGTATTCATTTTAACATGTGAATTTTCTTTGTAAGAGACCTTGAATGTCTAATATGAATGTATAAAATAAAATACTCTGATTGGCGCTACGACCATGTATTTGTTCGATGGTTCAAGTCATGTCAACTCAGGTCCATTCAAAGAAGAAGATCCGACTATAACTTTAAGTTCACTTTTGACATGCACAACATCCTTAGGGATCGCATGTTTATATATATATATATATCACCTCGTCGGGGCCCATGTGGGTACATGCTTTTGAGTGCATTTCCCATAATGTATTTATATGGTGGCTATATGTATGTAATGTTATGGATGTTTATGACATATATGCAAATTCACATACACACTCATGTATTCATTTGCATGTTGACATACTTGCACATGTATTTGTATGTTTACATGTATACATGTGTATTAACATATGCATTTTCGCACTACTTAACGTGCTTGCATGATATTTTTCGTATGTTGCATGATGACTTAATGCATTAACGTAGCATATAATTTATTTGCATGTCGACATAATGCGCTAATATGCACAATGCCTTTTTGCATGTTAGATGATGCATTTACATAATGCATTTTGCATGTTGCAAATTATATATTCACAGTGTGTTTGCATGTTAGATATATGCCTAATCTATCTATATGTAACTTAATGCACAATACATTTTTGGAATAACATGCATTCAAGATGAGTTTGTATTGTACGCTTGTTGGCTTTCCAAAATATTTGTGTAATGCTTTGAACGCATTAGTATGCATAAATGCACATTGTCGGAATATCATATGTTTCCCAAGATAATGACGCACTTCTTGAGGCAGCAATTGGGGCTGTCATACGCTTCTCGAGACTACTGCATTCTTCTCAAAGCAGTGACACGTTCCTTGAGACGATGCATTTCAATTTGGTAAATTATATTACGATGCATGAGGGGCTATTTTAAAATATTTAAATCTAACCAATTGCACAAATGATTATCATTAAAAAGTGAGCAAGATTTCATTTAAGGGCGAGGCCCTATATCCGCTTGTACAAGTATTGCAGATCCGATGACGTAAAATCATATTAGTTTTCGGTTGTTGCATATAGGAGAGATCATTTAGTTCACGTTGACTCATTCAAATTATCACTTAGCACAACTCGTAGATGATGTTTGCTTTGTAAGTGAGCTATATTGTTCTCAACGAATTTCCCGTTGTCATTTGCAGGAAAGCGTATTTGTTTAGTATGATAACTTGGCACTGCGAATTTTCTACTTCTGCTTACAGGTGAATTGTAATTTTCACTACAAATTTTCCACTTCTGTTTACAGATGAAATGTAGTTTTCACTACAAATTCCCTTCTTCTACCTACAGGTGAACTATAGTGTTTATGCTATGAGTTGTTTGTTGCTTCTCATAGGTGGACTGTTGTGCAATGCATATTTCATTAACACTATTTGTGGGCAAGTAGTAGGCATTCAAAGCCACCAGCTATCACAAATATGTGAATTGTGTTCAGTATAACATCCTCCAAAATTGCTTATGGGTAAGACTTGTGTGTATTACAACAAGCTGCACTAAGTTCAAGTCTTCCAATACTGCCTTCAAGTAGGACTGCTATGTGCATCAAAAGTTCATGCGCTCTACCCACGCATACCACCTCAACTTGTAGGCAAGGTGTCGTGAGTATCGCAAGTTTATGCTTTTCACTTGTGGACAAGCCACATTCCTCGTGATTTTGCTATTTCAATTCGTAGGCAGATTACTGTGTGCAAAACAAGTCCTCTACTCTTGTTTGCAAGTGCTTGCATTCATTGCAAATATTTTGCCTTTTTCTATAGACAAGATGCTTTGTTTATTGCAATTCCCTTATTTATATTTGTAGGAGATCCATCACATTCGTTGCATGTCCTTCTTGCTTATGCCATTCAATGTGATTATTTATATTCACTTGCAAGCATAATTGAGATTAATATTGCAAGTCTGCTATTATTGTTTAAAAGTTTCATATCATAGCCTATACTTAGGATATATCCTCTACAATTTCATCATCGCTTGTAAGCAAGTCGTTCTTGAAGTTCTTTGTCCACTATGGGTTCCTTGTTCGTTCATTTGTGTTCAATTTTCGTTATTGTGCAAATTGTAATTTTATTTTAGGTATTTATTCAAGTATGGGTTCCTGTAATTTGGCTGTCATGTAATTTGGCTGTCATCAAGTCCCCTGTAGTTAAATGCTAATGATGTAAAAGCCAAATAAGATAATTTTGTTCATCCGGATGTGTCGATTCAAAGGAACCAACCAACCAATTTTGCCTCACACAAAGATGCAAGGAGGTCGGGCGAGCAGTAAAGAGAGATCAAGGAGAGTGAACACGTGTGAGAAATAGAGAGCGAGTGAGAGACGAAGACACAAATAGAGAAATGGAGAAAGATAGATGAAGACAAAAAGAGAAATGGAGTTAAAAAAAGAGATGAGAAAATTAAAAGAAGAACAAATCGAGGAGAACAATGAAGATCAGAATTGCGATGGCGAATGCAAGAGAAAGCACCATTCAAGTGTAAGTAAGGTGATTAGATTCAAGGTTCAATCTTGTTTCTTCATCTATTGCTTCCTAAGCAAAAGTTTAACCTAATATTTCAACTCCAAATCAGTAAACTTACTGTTTTTAATTTACATACAGGTTAACTTTGTCAGGACCACAATTTTGATTGCTCCTATTCTAGGAGACCATAAATTTTATTCAATTATTTAAGAAAATTTTAAACGAGAATAAACATCAATGACATGACAAATTGGTTGAAGCCTTGTGGGCCTACCATATCACATACAAGGCCCCAATTCAATCAACCTCATTTTTTTTAGTTCATGGAGCACAGGTCGATCTCTCTTTGAAAGTACAACTTCCATCTCTTAGAGTTGCAATCAACCATTATATTAAAAATGAACAAAATTGTCAACTAAGGTTGAAAAAACTTGATGGCTTAGATGAGAAGCA
The DNA here is from genome assembly GCA_016618105.1 of Dendrobium huoshanense. Lineage (NCBI taxonomy): Eukaryota > Viridiplantae > Streptophyta > Magnoliopsida > Asparagales > Orchidaceae > Dendrobium > Dendrobium huoshanense. The sequence goes on along the minus strand of CM028359.1, from coordinate 99,266,735 downwards.
TTTTCATGCTCAACAAAATTTTTAGTTGTATCGAATAGGTATTGTTCAAGCTCTCATGACAAATTGGTTCATCTAAGACTTTCAAGATTGGTGACTTAGTCGTAGTCTTTGCATAATGATTTTAGTTTATTGTAAAAAAAGGTGGTAAGTTCGAGCCTATGTGGAAAGGTCCATTTGTGATTAAAAAACCTATCAAGGAGGGTCTTATTAGCTGATTGATTATAATAGAGTATGTCCTATTTTGTCTATCAATGGATATTATCTTACAAAATACCACAATTGATTGTGTCCAAATTTCTAAGTACATCAATAAGTGAATTTTCTCTCAAATAGAAATGTTCCTTTCATTCAGTTGTCAACTGGGTCAAGATTACCAAAATTTGGCCTAAAGTCCAAATAAAAAATCTTCTCTCCAAAAGAAAAAAAAAAAACCAATCTTAGTACCAAATACTAAGTTCATGGTTCTCAAATAGGGGTTTATTAGAAACTTGGAAGTCTAGGAAGAACTCAAACCTTCCAAGGTCTCTCCTAGCTTAGTCTTTTACATTTAGTTCAACTCAAATTGAACATCAATATATTTATGCCAAGTTAGATTTTATTGATAGCTAAAATACCCTTTCATATTCTCAAACATTAAGCTTTTATTTAGCCCAAACAGATGATCATAGCCTAAATGTCGCTAAGGTTTTAGTAGTAGCCAAAATACCCCTTACTTTTAACATACAATAAGATATCCCCAAAACCCTTTAGGAGACACTAAATGTCCCTAATTCTTTTCAAGTGATAGTCAAAATATCCTTAAACCCTAAGGTGGTAGCCAAAATGCCCTTAACTTTTAGGAGATAGTAAGATATCCCTAAGACTCTTTAGGAAACACCAAATGTTTCTAATCATTTTCAAGTGGAATCAAAAAAATCCTTGAACATTTAGGTGGTAGCCAAAATACTACTAACTTTTAAGAGCTAGTAAGATAGCTCTAAAACTTTTTTGGACACACCAAATATTCCTAATCTCTTTCAAGTGATATTCAAAATATCCTTGATCATATAGGCGTTAGCCAAAATGCCCTAACTTTTTGAAATTTTTTAAAATGATATCATTGAAAAATTATTTTCGTCAAAATGAATTAAAAAATAATAAATTTAAAAGTGATGCCAATCATCGCCTTAGGTAAAGATTGGTAATTGAACTGGTTGGTGAGCTGGTGGTAGGCTAATTTGGGCTGACGAGCTGAGTTGCCGGACTGAGTTGGCAGACCTCATCATGTCATTAGCTGAGCAGTGAGCAACTGACTAGTTACTTTTTAAGTTTTATTTACTTTAAAGTAAAATTATAAATATATAGTTTAATTTAAATTTATATATAATTATAAAAAATGGGAATTAGATAATAATAAAAAAAAGAAAACTAAAAAAAGAGAAAAATAAATAGTTAAATTAAAATTTATTTGACAAAATTTTTTATTTTTAATAATATAAGTAATAAAAAAATGAAAAAAAATATCATTTATAAAAAACCAAAAAAAAAAAATTAAATTTAAAAAGAATCAAGTCGATAGCTCTCTTAATGACTTGTTTTTTTTTTTCAAAGTTTTTTTTTTGTTTTTAATAAATATATATATAATTTAAATGGTTAATTTAATAAAAGATTAAAAAAATAAAAAACAATTAAAAAAACTAAATTATAAAGGTTTATTTTTAAATGATATCATACTATAAATTAAATAAAACTACATAGTTCATTTTAGTTTAACGTCTCTTTTTTAAGTTATCTTTTTTTTTTCTTTTCATTTTTTATAAATATATCTATATTAATTAAATTATATATTTAATTAAGCTAAAAGTTATTTTTTTATAAATATAAAGCTTTTTGCAAAAACTATAATTAAACTAAAATTATAGATACCTTTTCTCTTTAATTAAACTAAAATTATAATGGTTTATTTTTAAAAGATATCAGAGAAAAAACTAACCAGTTGTTCGATTTTTTATTTATTTATTTTCATTTTTTATGAATATATATAAATTTAAACAAAATTATATATTTATAAATCATACTTTAAACTAAATAAAACTAAAAAAGTAGCCAGTCGTTAGCACAACTAATGAATTGATGCCGTTTTCGATCAGCAAACTTAGCCTACAAGCTCGCCCGTCAAATCAGCCTGCCGCCAGCTCAATAGTCAGTCGTTGTCTAAGGTAACGACCAACATCACTTTTAAATTTATTTATTTTTAATTCTTTTTGACGAAAAAAACTTTTAAATGATATTACTTTAAAATTTTGTCCCTTAACTTTTGGGAGATAGTAAGATATCCTTAAGCTCCTTTAGAAGCAGCCAAAATACTTTTGATCAAATTAAAACTTCCTAGAGATAACACAATGCCCTAGAACCCCTTAGGAGTTCACAAAATACTACAAAATCTCTCTTTCAAGAGTTGTCAAAACTCTTCATGCTTAAGGTGATAGAAAGAAATTTCCTTATCTTTGCAGATCTTTCCTAATACAAATTTAGGCATTCATAAATCTTTCATTCCCTTCCCAATCATACCCCATTTGGTTTGGAGGGCCTTACTTGATCATTATTGGCTAATGCCAATACATTTGGCATACTTCCATAAATTTACCACGCCTATTGGAGTTCCTTTGGGATCTGAAGGGAACAAAGTTAGCTCAAAAATTGAAGTCAGAACTCTAAAGTACTTTTAAAAACCCCAAAAGTGGAACTTTTATTTGGTCCGGTGCAAGGACCTAGAGAAAGGTTCGGTTTTGCCTAAAAAAGTGCAAATACCGAGTTTTTTGAAAAAATACCGAGTTTTTCAAAAAACTCGGTATTTGCACTTTTTGACCTATTTTTGCCTAAAACCAAACCTTCCTCTACATCCAGTGAAAGGACGTAATAATTGCTCCCAAAAGTGGGGGCATAACTAACTATTCTACATTTACTAAAAGTGCCGGTAGCCAAAGACAAGTATTTTATAATATGATCTTGAAACAATCACCTGGAGAAGAAAACCAATATATGTGGGAATAGATAAAGTATTATCTGTAAGATTATCTTCATGTGAGGCTCACCTGATTCAAGTCTTCAGGAGCCCTATTACTGGTAGCAACAAGAATCGTCCCGCTACTTAGTAAGCTGCTTAGGATTCCAGATAATGCCACTATAGCAAAAACATCAACAGTCTGTAGAGCACAAAACAATTTGAAATGTACAAGGCTTGAATAACTAATAGACACAACACAGAGCAAAGATACAGAGCTAAGATTATCAGAGAGTTTAACTGGGTTTTTTCTTTTCTTTCATACCCAAAGTTGGATTTCCAACAGAGAATAAGTAGATATGACGAAAATATTTTGTGAAAATTCATCTATTAAAGAAGAAGTGATGTCAGAACATGCAGACTCGAATGCAGGATTAGTATGAGTGGAAAATTCAGGAGTGATTATGGTCTGGCAAATCTATAAGACAAGTATGGCTGAGAACAGTTGGCTGGAGACACAGAGAAAGAGGAGGGGAAATACAAATGGATATGTTGGGAAATAGGTGAAATTTATGCAAACACAGAGAGCAAAAAAGAAATAAAAAACAAAAAAATGAAAATCAACGCAAAAAAAAAAAAAAACACAAGAATTTCATACAGATTCACTTAATTGATTGCTACACCATGTTGCCATAGCTATATATTTCACCACGGTTAATTGAAGAATCATAACTCTAATTTATCATAAATGTCTGAGGCAATGCATCCCCTTTTTCTCGCTTTATAAAGACAAAACCTATGGCATCCAAAAATATATATAATAAAATTCCTGAAATGGCGTACGACTAAGTCTGTGTAAAATATGTTCTGCTTAAGGCAAAATTTAGGACCCACAATTTAAAATGTCAAATCTATGACACCAAGTATGGCCAAGAGAAAGAAAGGGAGAGGGGAGGAGAATCTTTATATGTGATACATGATTTAGACAATAATACGTACAAAAAAAGAGAAAAACGTGATTTTTATAAAGTAATATAATTCCATGAAGTACCTGAATCTCATCAAAGCAAAGAATTGTTGCTCCACTTTTAGCTGATTGTCTGTCAACGAGAAACTTATCAGCAACAGCATGGAGTATATGCTTCTCCCGAGTCTCTTGCTTATATCTCTCTTCTCCAATTAACCATTCCTTTACTTTTGAATCAAATGGAAGGTTTTGTATCCAGGTGAACATACGGGAATGTAGAGATTTGTCTTTAATTTTGTTCTTCCATGCATTATGCATATGCTCATGTATCTCAAGCATTGCCTAAAAAAATAGCAGTTCAATTACATAAACCATAAAAACATCATCATCAATATTGCTTTGGTTGGGAGTAATAAAAAAGCAAGCATTAATATCATGACAAGAAGAAATGTGACATTAATTAACTGTTTTTTTTAAGATAAAAACAATCTCAAATATTTTATTAAATTAACATAAAGCAAAATGACAGTTATAGATAAGTAGGCACAAGGCTAGTTACAAAGAAAAAAGGACATTTCAAATCACTTTCACACAAGAAACTGATGATTATTCAATTTAAGGAATGCCGCAGACGGAACTCAAATATGTGATCTGAACCCAGGAACCAGGAAGCATGCTGTTTCAGTTAGAGCTCTTCAATAGATTAATAACGATTTAGATAAAACATTCATAGAAATAATTTCTTTGGAATGTTAACAAACTTTTAAGGTTGTGCATATTTTTCCTATTTGAATTTTCCTTTTCTCCCACTCTTAATTATAGTCTTGCAAAAAAATTTATGATTTTTTATCCATGAGTGGTAAGGTTGTGACTTAGTTGCCCAATAGTTGTACTAATGTACATGATGGGATTAAATATCAAGTTTCCTTTCAATTTTTAACACAATTAGGGAGATGAATATCCTTTGGGCGATCAATTCATTAAAAAGAGTACATGTTTAGATATCTCGAGTCTATTGTTCAAAGTAATGGTGAAATAGATGGGGAATATTTGTTCGCTCAAGAAAAATAGCGCTTGGCATGAACCTATTCTAGGCTTAGGATTACATTCTCCTAAAGGCATATTGATTTTAATTAACCAGATTTCTCCCGAGAATTGTATCGAGGTGTATTTAGATCTATGTTGCACCGATACGGATACGGCAACACGGATACGACACGATACGGATACGGGACACGTCAATTCTTAAAAATACAGGATACGGGTACGGCGCGGACACGGCATTATAATTTATAAATCATACATAAAAATTAAGAAAGCAATCAAAACATAATATTTGAAATTACAAAAAAAAAAAAAAATTGACAACAACATCATTTGTAGACTTGTAGCTTATAATATCAAAATAGAAGTAAGCATTAAATTTCTAGTACAACAACAAAAGCATAAACATAAATTATCTAGCACATGAAGTTTCAACTATTCAATAGAAGGAATGATATAATTATCTTCTTCATTGGTTTGTCCTTGAACTTCCATATCATCTTCAATAAATATCATAGCTTCTAATTCATGCTCATCAAGTGAAAGATTAATAATTTTTAATATTTTCATATCATCAAGAGACTCAAATCCATCTCGGAAATGAGAGAATCTTGCTCTCAACCGCATAAGTAAATACGACACATCTTTTTTTTTTTCCGGATTTCTTTTTGTTTTTCAACGGACACGCGTATCGGATACGCGTATCCTTTTAAAATTAAATAGTATTTTAATTGGATACGTCTTTGGCGTATCCGACACGTATCGGTGGAGTATCGGAGGCGTATCCGTGTATCGGTGTATCGGATACAGCACGCCTTCATAAATAAGTGTATCGGTGCAACATAGATTTAGATCTATGTCCTTACTTCCTATGAGCGCAAGCCCGCATAGTTAATTATTCGCTCTACTTCGTATGAGGGAACTCTCGATTAAGGATTAATAACTAGCATAGCTTCAAAATTTTAGGTGTTTTAGTCTCAATTGAAGGGGATGGGAAATGGAAATCCCATGGTTCCGTCATCCCGGAAATACTGTAGGTTTTAGTCTATCAATGTTGACGAATCATTGATTGTAGTATCCAGAAAATTTGATTAGCAGTCATTGGTAGCCTCCTCTCAGGATCCCAAATAGTTGGTTATAATTTAAGTTTGGGGCTTATATATTAGAATAGCTATTAGTTTATTTAGCTAGAGGTTCATTGCTCCTTTTAGGAGTTGCCTAGTAATTTTGCTTGGGATGGAACTATTTGCCCATAGATTGGATTTAGGATGAGACTTACAGCTCCGCTTAGGAGTTTCCTGTAGCTTTGATTTATGATGAGGCTTACGGCTTCGCTTAGAAGTTACCTGTATATTTGATTTAGGATGGGCTTACGGCTCTGCTTAGGAGTTGCCCGTTAATTTGATTTAGGATGGGGCTTACGACTCCTCTTAGGAGTTGCCTGTAGATTTGATTTAGGATGTGGCTTACAGCTCCGCTTAGGAGTTGCCCGTTATTTTGATTTAGGATGAGTCTTACAACTCTTAGGAGTTGCTCGTAGGTTTGATTTAAGATGGAGCTTACGAATCCACTTAGAAGTTGTATGTAGATTTGATTTAGGATGGGGCTTACGACCCTGTGTAGAAGTTGCACGTAGATTTGATTTAGAATGGGGCTTACAGTTTCGCTTAGGAGTTGCCTGTAGATTTGATTTAGGAATTATTACTTCACTTAGAAGTTTCTCAAATAGTAAGTCTTACTGCTTCCATTAAAAATTGCTTGTAGTTTTGATTTGGGATGGATTTTATTGCTTCTATTAAAAGTTGTCTCTAATTTTAGTTTTTAGGATTAAGGTCCATTACTTCACTTAGAAGTTTCCCTAATAAATTATTGTAATAGGTCTTACTGCTTCCCTTGGAAGTTACCTATTAATTTGGCTTAGGGATAGGTCTCATTGCTTCCATTGGAAGTGGCCTCTTTGTTTTTTTATTAGAAATATGTCTTATTGCTTCTATTTAGAAGTAACCTATAGTTTTGATTTGGGATAGAACTTACTATTTCTTTTGGAAGTAGCCTGTTGATTAATTTAAGGTTTACCACTTCTCTTAAAAGTTTTTGCTTCCATTGAAAGTTATCTATAATTTTAATTCGAGGTATGTTTACTGTTTCTATTAAAACTTGCATGTAATTTTAGCTTTTAGGGTTTTTTACTTCACTTAAAAGTTCCCCTCACTTAAAAGTTCCCATAAAAAATCAATTAGATTAGGTTTTACTGCTTCATTTTGAAGTTACCTATTAGAGCTGCTTAGTTTTTTGCACTTTTCTTCAAACTCAGCACGGTTGTTTTGCTTTTAGCGCGTTCTTTTTTCTTAGCATTATTTTGTTGTAGCCGATTTTCATTTTGTTTGTTTGCATGCAAGTACTAAAGCCCACAACAGACGCCAACAAATTGACAATTTTAGCTTTTATTGCCTGCTTGATGTTATAGTTTGATGTATTTTGGACTGTATTTGAGCATTTAGTTGATGTATGTTGGATTTTATTAGAGCATTTGGTTGGACAATTGTATTAAAGCATTTAGTGCAAACACTTCCCCATCCTCCCCCCATTTCTTAATTTTTTTAATTTGTTTTTTTAGATTTAATTAATTAATTAAAGGAAAGTTTAATTAATTAAAGTGTTTTCTTTACTAATTAATTAAAGTTATAAATTAATCACATTTAAAAATTTTAATTAATTAATTAATGTGCAATAAAGTGGCTCCCCCCCTAATTTTTTTAAGTGGCTCTTCCCTCTTAATTAGTCAAAAGAAAAGCTCAAATTCTCTTATAGCATCTTTCCTCAAAAATTCGGCAGACTCCTGATGTCCCCTCCCCGCGAAGGAAGGTTGGGACATCACTTGCCGTTGGTTCTTCTGGCCAGATCTAGAATATGATGGCACGAGAACTTATATTTAAGTTCTTCCAGATTAAATCTAAGATAAAACGGTGCAGGTCTTCATTTTATTCTTCTCTCAACCGAATCAAAGATATACTGACGGGTCTTCGACACCTATTATTATTATTATTATTTCTTTTCTTTATATTTTCATTTTTTTTTCAAACACTCTTCTGTCAAAGACTCACAGAAGACAAAAAAATAGGACAGGAAGAGGCCGAAGCAAATCGCGCAAAGGCGAATCATGGGAGCAAGCTTGGGGGGGATCGGGCAGACAAAGCGCTCGGGTCAAATGCACAGGTCAAGCAAGCTAGGTATGTGGGTCGTAGGCCTTTGGGGGGTGCCTTTAAGCATAGGCATAGTGTGCTAGTCACGCGAGAGTGCAGGATTGCACGGGCAGGCCGCATGCGAAGCAAGTATGGGCCTGAGGTGAGTCAATAGCATGGGACGCGCATGTCGCATTGGGCATGCGAGCATAATGGGCATGCAGGTTGGGGTGGAGGCAGGTACGCAGGACCGAGCAGATTGCGAGTGGAGTTGAGCCGCAGACCTGCTATCACATGCTAGAGCAAAGGGATGGCTCATTTTATGCAGAGTGGAGCCAGTGTTGGAACAAGAGCGTGCGAGCACAAGAGCGGAGAGAAATTATGTTAGTCCCTCCCTACCCCTTTTTTTAACCAAAAAGTTGTGTCATTTCATGAAAGGAGGTGTCTCTATGCTTTCTTTTTTTATTTATATATTTTTTATTTTTTTTACCTCAACAATATTATTAGTAGAATTCAAGTTAGATGGTTAACGTGGAGGAATGCATCAGGCCAACTATGTGATAGAAAAACACCCCTCAAAGTAAAAAAAAAAATATAATTCTATAAGGTGGTGGTGATAGTTGCAATATTTTATGGTGTAGAATGTTGACGATTAAAAGAGAAGCACAAAATTAAGTTGTGTTGTAAAATGAGAATGCTCGGGTGGATTAGTGGTTGTACACTTAGAGATAGAGTGCAAAATGAGCATATGTGTTAAAAGGTTGGATAGCTCCAATGGCAGATAATATTAGAGAGAGTCTACTTAGATGGTTTGGGAATAGTAGATGTATTAGATCTAGCCTATATTAAAAAAGGTAGAAGTAGACATAAAATGACTTGGTTAGAAAGTACTACAAATGACTTTTTCTTATTAATTTAAATAAGAATTTGAATCTTAATAGGACACAATAGAGAAAAAAGATTCACGTAGCCCACCCCACAGTGGAATAAAGTCTTGATGTTGTTGTTGTTGTCGCCGTTGTCGAGGGGATGAAGTATTCCACTAGTATCAAATGTTTTAGCCCTTAGGCTATATGATGCAACAGAAGCTTTTAACAGTTGGAGGAAAAGAGAAGGAATAACTAAAAAGATTAAAGAATCTAGACACATTGTAAGAGAAAGAAGCATGTTTAGTATGGTTAAAATAAGCCCTACAATCTTTTCCCTAGATTTCTCCTTGCAACTAGCAAGTCATCTATCGCCTAGCTAAACAGAGAACAACCGTGCTGCCTTCAGCCTCACCAGAAGCCAGCTTCCTTCAGCCATGTGGGCTCCGAAAATTCGGCCCCGGCCTCCACTTGCTTTCTCTTTTTTTTTTTTGTAACAGAATTATGTTCCGGGATAAATTTTGGAAGACAGATGGATTTGTAGATAAGATAGTACCCAGAGATTTTGCCCTCATTTTGCGAGGACTTTATGATCTGAGTTCTAGTTTCCTATAGGGGCTCCTATAGACTCAAGCCCCTAAAGTTAATTACCCCTCTCGATAACGAGAGAGAACTTTCGATTAAGGCTAGTCGTCAATCAGATACGTAGAAATACGTGTTATCTGGCATATAGTAGTAGCATGGGTATGAGGATTTCTAGAAATGTGAAGATTTTATATTTCAAATTGGAAATTTCACCATCTTTCACTTAAAGAGGATGGTGGGGGAATAGATGATGGACCCGATCAAGATTCCATGGTTCCGTCGTCCCAGGCCATCGTGGTCCTTGGTCTACTTAGTTAGAGGGGGTAGTCGACCCAACCTAACAGAATGATCCTTGTCGGCAGCCATGGGTTGCTTCGTCCAAGGGTACCTTGTAAACATGTGATAAGTGTTTGTCTAAAGGAACAAATTTGAATCCTTCTTAGCTAACAGAGGGCTTTGTGCCCTATCAATCATATTTTATTGATTCATATCTCAAGAATTTGATGTCACTAAGAATCGTATTGGCTCTGGCCATAACCAGTATTAGTGGTGTCAGTTGGGGGCAAAACCACTCGGTTCAGAGGGCCCCGAGTCATAATCGTTTATCCTGCGGTGCATTTGGAGGCAAAACCACCGGTCAGAGGACACGTACCACGTCCTTACTGGCAGAAGATTGTTTGAGAATGAATCCTACTGATATTTACGACAAGGCATTAACTCCTTGTGATATGAAGTACATTTCAATTTGTCCACCCTGAAAAACTGTTGCGAAGGGTGAATAGATATTTCTTTAAGTAGTTTGATAGATTATTTCAATTTTAAATATCTTGGAGTTTAGGGTTTTTGGATTTTGGACTTTGTGGTATTTGTGTGGAATTTTGAAATATTTAAAATTAACCTCTCCGGTTGAGATTTTCATTCAACACGGCCATCAATGGGGTGTGGAGTCATTTTCGTTAACTAAACCTTGTCGACCCTATTAACTTTCCGATAGGGGATCGGGTTCGTTATAAGCTTTGTGCCTTTATTAGTTAATTCTCATTATTATAACTTTGAAGGTCTAATATGAATGTATTAAGACAAATATATCAGTCGTCGCAACCGTATATTTGTTTGATGATTCAAATCCTGTCGACTCCTATTAATCCACATAGAAAGATTGGGTTCAAACTTGAATTCACTTATTGACCCACACAGCATCCCTAGATGTCACGTGTAAACCGTAACACGCTCGTCAGGGCCCATACGGGTGTTTGATTATATTTACCCCTTTTGTGTGCCTATGTGTATATAATTTGCGGTGAAGCACGAGAGTACTTTGAAATATTTGTAAATGTATTTTGTCCGCTTTCACGAATATTGCGTATCCGGTGGTGTGACGTCATACAAGGGTTATTTGCCCGCTGTGTAAAGGTAGAATGTCATGAACTACTTATTTCTTTCTATAGGTTGATCATCGTGCACTAACGAATCTCCTACTTTTGTTTGTAGGAGCCTGCATTTGTTGTATGTCATTCGTCTTTGCTTGCAAATGATCAACATATTTGATTGATATTATATAGGGGTTGTGATGTGAATCAAAATGCGATGGAGGAGTTGCTTTAAGAAATTAAAGAGATCAATTGAAACTTAATAACCCAAAATAAAATTATCGTTTATAATAAAAGAGTGATATTTGGAATTCGTGGTCTTTAACTTGGTTAGGCAAAGTAGAGCAAGATCAATCAACCAAACAGTTCAAGAAACACAAAGATAATTATAGCACTACGATGGTAACAAGAGTCCACAATTTAATAATGAATACTTTCACCTTTGGAACCCATACGCTCACTAATCTAGGCTTTAGCGGAAGAAGCGTCTCCACATTAGAATCGAGGCCACTCCGAGGAAGAAGGACCCTTAGATCGTCGTTCACGGATAGGTAGCTTCCTGGATAGCACCCACTATGGGTCTGCCAGGATTCGGTCTACTCTTGGAGCTGCTGGACACTTTGGACAGCAGCCTGCAGTTTTCTTGGTTGCCGGCTAGCAAGTTCCCATGCTGGAATGAGGAGTGGGGCAGCCGGTAGAAGATGAGGGGAAGGTTGAGGACCACGTGCGAAGAGTTTAGGAAACTCACGTTTGCATCTGTTGGAAGAGAAAATTCAATAACAACGGAATAGAGGGAAGCTGTTTCAGTTTCAGATTTTGAAATCTGAAATTAAAACTGAAGAAATCTGGAATTAATTATGTGAGAGGAGGCATTTAAGAGGTGGTGATGTGGCAATTAAATAGAGGAGCAATAGGATGAGGTGGCCGGCCATATGGGAGAGAAAGATTTAGGAGTTATGAGAGTGGGGCCCAAGTTTAAGTACGAAATTCAATTAAATCTGAATTTTAATTTCAGATTTAAATGGGCCTTAAGTAACTTCCCAAATTGAAATTGACATGAGAGGGAAAATTGGAGTTTGAATTTTAAAAGGGATTAGTTGCTAGTAACTGCTGGCTGAAAAACGGCTAATGGATTAATCAATTAATCTGGCATTAATTGTGTTGACATCCCACGGATTGGGAAAGCCAGAGGGAACCGGCGGTGAAGGCTGCATGGGAGATTTCAGGGATCTGGGGAAGCAATGCTCACGGCTTGGATTGCTGGCTGTGGAGTTGAGAATCGGTAAGGAGGAGGGGAGTTGGCTGCGCGTGAGTTTCTGGATCGATGGCCAACGCCTGGAGAAAGGCTTGGCCGGCGGGGTGGCAGCCAAAGTGGGCTAACCTGGGTGGATTTCAGCCGACAGGTGGTGGCTGGGTAGGGACGGTGGACTGGAGCAGCTGGTTGGCGGTGGGCTTCAGCAGGCGGGTGATGTTTTGGCTTGCGTGAAATCCAAAACAGAGAAAGAACTCTATTGCTTATGTGAATTCAAACAGAGAAGAATCTCTGCTGCTTTCGTGAAATTAAAATAGAGAAGAAACTCTATTGCTTGCGTTAAACAGACCGTAGATAAGGGAATTCTGAAGAAAAATAGTAGAACGATGAAAAAAAAGAAAGAAAAACAAGACCTAGAACTCACAAAGAGATCTAGTCTTCTCCGACGAACTCACTAAGAGATCGAGGAGGGTGAAGAAGTCACCAAGAAATCTTCTTGAACTCACAAAGAGAACACATAGTAGTAAAATTTTATTTCATCAAAACTGCCATTACAATGCATGAGGCCTCATATAAATAGGCCAAAAATGAGAAAATAAGAAATGACACAAATGCCCTTCCGGGCTACATAAGCGACTAAATGCCCATAAGGGCAAAAGTGGAAAAAAACATCAAAATAAATACGCTACTACATAAAGTAACAAAATACAAGTCATGCTCGTGGCCGTCGATCTCCGGCGTCGAAAATGCTGACGATGTCCTCATCATTCTCCCCAAATGGGAGAAAACTCGACCCCGTCGAGTAAATATCTATGGAGCCCTCGTACACTCTAGTAGATCTGGGTCTAGGCTCTGTAAGCTCGTCCCTGTCAATCCAAGTATCCTCTATCTCCGGTGGCCCAATCTAATGAACTCGGTATCTTCAGCGCCCACTTTCCTTTGGGGAAATGACCTCATCATCTAGTATTGCTTCGACCTTATCCGCTATAGGTGAGTAGGGTAAGTTGGGGAGTGGAGCTAGGCTGGGGGATCTCACCGAGTGGGGTCACACAAGGCTAATTTAAAGTGGATTTTGGGGTTAAGATTCGGGTCCTTCAAAGGCTAATAGGTCTTCTATATTAAATGTAGGATTCATGTTAAGGCCTCAAGAGAGGTCCAGTACGTAAGGCATTACTATTCTCCTTTGAGATTTCCTTAAAAATGTTCGGTGTTTCGAGCATGCAGCTTCCCGTACCATCACAAAGTCTCCAACTTTGAATTCTTTGGACCATCTTTTGTTATCAGCAATAATTTTAATATGGATGTTATTTTGTTCAATTTTCCTTTTAATTTCGTTGAGTAACTCCTGAAGATGACATGCAGATGCAAATGCAAGAGATCGAGCGTGCAAGAGGATTGTCAAGGCTTAATAGCTTACAACAGTTTAAAACGACAGACAAAATAGGAAGACAACAGACTACTACACTCACACAACATACTAACTCACACGAACATGATGCTAAGACAGATGGACGAGTCACGAAAGGGGTCTAAGGTGTTCGGTCTAAGGGAACTGGTGTAGGAGGAGTGATGAAGACTTCCTTAGGTACCAGGGTACTTCTATGGGAAGTCTCAGTTAAAGTCGTAGGTAGTCTCCTAGTGGGGGTAGTGTAATTGACCAGATTAATCCAACTAGGACAGAGATGGTCCTCATCAAGATAGGGTGAGGCTATAACGGACAAAAAGTAGGAATCAGGAATAAAATAGGATGATTGGTCCTGACTCACATCCATAAGGGGATATCCCAAAGATTCGTCGGACGGCATGGGACTTATAAGATGGGAAAAAGTTCCTAGGACATCTGTGGGTGCAACAGTAAGAGAGAAGTCTGGAATGATACACGTAGACAAATATAAATCCAAAGGAGCAGCTCCAAAGTTAGATTCTAATGAAACAAAAGGAGGCTCATTATTCAAATTAGGCTCAAAGGATGTCAGACTCAAGGTACTGTCTTCCAAAGTAAAATCAGGTTTGGTTTCAATCCTAAGATCCGTAGGTTCCATTTCACTTGAATCATGTAACAAATTCGATTGACTTACATTCGACTTGAGATTAGCTAAGTCGTCATCATAACTATCCAAAATTAAATCAGAGTTATCAGAATTCATCTCAGTAATTAAATTAGAATCTTCCAATTTTAATTTCATTGTGTTCAAGGTCAGATCAATCTTGTTGACCTGCCGCCGTATAAAACAAAAAAAAAAGAAATTTTTTTTAAATCCACGTACCTGTCCGGCGCCGAACTCCGCACGTCGTAGCCACGATCGACATCCCATCTCCCACGACTCTGCCGCGTTGTTAAAATGAGCACGAAGGGCTCTCGTTCACGCTTCTTCCTCCTCTTCCTCTCTCGCTCTCTCTCGGTATCTCGCGCATTCGACGACTCTCGCCTCCTGTAGGATCGAAAGTTAAGACATCTTGATCGGAAGAGAAGGAGCTCGCTCGCTGCGATCGTAACTTTCTCCCTCTCGTTAGCTTCTCCGGCTCCTCCCCACTGTTCGACTTTGCTCATTCGACGATCTTCCCTTCCCGGTAGGATCGGAAGACAGAACGGGAGCTCGCTGTCGCTGAAGGACCGGAAGTTACGAATTTTGATCGGAAGCAGGAAACGGAGTTCGTTTCTTCGGCTCCCGTCGCTGCTGTTCGACACTGCCATCGACGACCTTCCCTTCCTGTTGAGTCGGAAGTCACGACATTTTGTTCGGAAGTAACTACGGGCGCTCGCTTGCTGGGACGGTAACTTTCTCCCTTCCGGTCGCTTCTTCAGCTCGGCCCCCCCTCCTCCGTCGACGTTCCTTCCCGCTGGACCGAAAGTTACGGCAGTTTGATCCAAAGCAACGACGGGAGCACGCCGCTAGTGAAGGTAACTTGATCCCTTCCGTGCTTCTCCGGCCAAAATCCCGTAAATCCACCGTCTCGAGGGATTTAAAAAAATATATATATATATATTAAATATATATTTAATTATAATTATATTTAATTAATGTTAATTAATTATAAATATTATTTTTAATTAATTACAAATGTTATAATTAATTATATTTAATTCTAATTAAATTATTATAATTAAATTAATTAATTATAATTAATTTTAATTAGAATTAATGTTAATTAATTATAATTTATAAGATTAAGTATTATTAATTAATATCAATTAATTATAATTTATTAAAATTAATTAAAATTAATTAGTTATAATTAATCATGGATTAATTATAATTAATAATCTTAATTAAATTTAATAAACTTTAATTAATTAGTTTAATTAATTATAATTAATTAAAAGTAATTAATTAAAAATAATTTAGTAATTAATTATAATTAATTAATATTAATTATAATTAACTCAAAAAAAAAAAAAAAAAAAAAGAAGAAAAATGCTTGCCCTCTTGCCTCGATCCATGAGCCACCGCCGGACTTCCAGGTAAAATTTCTAACTCCAATCCCGTTCTCGATGTTTGCAGCGGACCGGGGAACCACCTATACGCGCTCTTGTAGCACGGTGGGAGGGAGCCCGGTGCGAAGCATACGACGAGGCGGGTAAGCCCTATACACGCTCTTGTAGCGTGGTGGGGACGGACCTCGACCTCGACCTCGACACCGACACCGCCGACGACTGCTACGTAAGGTATAATTTCTAGCCCCAATCCCATTCTCGACGTTTGCAGCGGACCGGGGAACCACCTATACGCGCTCTTGTAGCACGGTAGGAGGGAACCCGGTGCGAGGCATACGACGAGGAGGGAGAGCCCTATACACGCTCTTGTAGCGTGGTGGGGAGTCACTGCTGTTCTGGTACGTCACTGCTGTTCTGGTACGGGTACTGCTGAAGGCCCCATACACGCTCTTGTAGCGTGGTGGGATGAAATTTTGTACGGCCGCGGTGTCCAAGGACACCTACCATACACGCTCTTGTAGCGTGGTGGGAAGGCCCAGCTCCCCAATTTTCCCCCAAACGGGGGATATGCCGGGGTGCTGCCGAAATTTTCACTGAAATGCACAAGAAACTTGAACAATATAAAGACCTTCTTGAGCAACAATGTAGAAGACATGTACTTGAACAGAAATGTACGGAACTTGAACCAAATGAGCAGAGGACCTGTACAAGAACAGAGGACTTGTGGACCTAAATCAGAACCAAAATCTAAATGATTTCTAAAGACCAAATTCGAATGAAATAAAATCAAGCTGAAGCCCGATTCAAATCATTTGAACAAGAAATTGTACCTCAAAAGATCCCAGAAAACTTTGAACAAGCACTTGAACTTGTTCTTGGAACTCGAATTGTGCAATATCAGGGGACCCGAACATAGAACTCAAACTCAAGTGAACTCTAACATGAATTGAGTAAGATCACTCAAGCTCACTACTTGAACTCAAACTGGAACAAGATGTGGAGAATAGGGAACTCAAATTGAACTCAAGTTGGATCCAATTTGACATGAGAAATAAAGAACTTGAACTTTCAAGAACAACACACAAGACTCAAGCATGAGTTGAACCTTGAACTTGGGTCAATGGAATACATAGAAATGAGCTTTGGATGAATGAACAAATCAAGATCTCAGTGCACAGTCGTCCAAGCTAACAACAAGTTGCAAGTAGGAGATGAAATCTGATGCACACGAAAGATGAATGCATGAACTCCTTCAACAATCCCTACAATGCCTGTTGATTGAGATGGCAATACTGGAGACCAGCAATCAAAGATCTGCCCCTACAGCAGGTGCAATCGTCCAACACCCGAGATTGGTGAAAGGGTGGATATGATGCAGAAGCAATGGGTCTTCTACAAATACTTCCAAAAGATCGTAGTGAATGCAGCAGTCCCCTGCAAAGGGATTCTTGTGGATAACAACAGTGTATTGAAAGAACAACGAATCACTGCGGACACAAGTACATATATCACCTACGACATTGGTGGTCAAGATCTTCCAACATGCCGGGTACAAAGGCAACCCGATGTACGAAAAAAGGACACCCCCTGGCAGAAGAGATGACATGTTTGAACAAATTAGAACCAAACTTCCTGGTGTTCTAAACTCTCTTCTTAGTTCTATACTCAAGAAGAAAACAGCTCTGGTACCTACAAATACCGGAAATAACAAATCTGCCACACTGAAGAGCCTAAAGGGAGTCCTCCCCAAATCAGCAGCCTTTGACTCCGAATCCAGAAAATCCTTCCCCGGTGATTGAGAAAGGGGAGGGGGTCAACATCAAGACCAAATCGCCACCGGATCTGCAATATTCGTACAAGCAGACAGAAGGCGTCTATAATTATTTCAAAGTACCCATGCACGTGCACCTTAGTTGTATACACATAGGTACACAAGGGGTAAATACAATCTCAACCGCATGGGCCCCGGCAAGCGTGTTATTGGTACACACGTGACGTCTAGGGATGCTGCGCGGGGAAATAAGTGAATTCAAATTCGAATCCGATCCTTCTATACGGATCAATAGAAGTCGACAAGATTCGAACTACCTAACAAATACACGGTTGTAGCAACCGATGTATTCGTCTAAATACATTCTTTTTAGGCCTTCAAAGCCTAAAATCAAGAGAATTCACTAAACCAAAGGCACGAAGCCTACGAGAAACCCGATCCTCGAGCAAAAGCTTGATCGAGTTGACAAGGTTCAATCAACAAATGGAAATAACCCCTAAACACCCCGATGATGGCCGTGTTGATTGCTTATTTCAACCGGAGGGGTCCACAAAATATTTCAAAATGCCCTCAAACTTCTACAAAATCCAAATATTTTTCAAGTGACCTGGAGGTCACCCGATGATGACCGTGTTGAATGATGATCTCAACCGGAGGGGTTAATTTCAGGCATTTTCAAATGCCTCCAAAAAGTCCAAATCCAAAGCTCCACAAATCCCAAATTTCCAGATATTTAAATCTGAAATCAATCCACATCAATCACCAAAGCAAAATCCATCCACCCTCCGCAACAGTCTGCCGGGGTGGACAAATTCAAATAAACTCTAGCTCACAAAGAGCCAAATGCCTAGTCAAAAATATCACTATGATCCATTCTCAAACAATCTCCTGCCAGTAAGGACGTGGTACGTGTCCTCTAACCGGCGGTCTGCCGCTAAATGGCACCGCAGGATAAACGGTTATGACCCGGGGCCCTCTGAACCGAGTGGTTTCGCCTCCAAATGGCACCACAGATACCGGTTATGGCCAGAGCCAATACGTTCTTTATTGGCATCAAATCCTTGAGATATGAATCAATAGGATATGATCGATAGGGTACAAAGCCCTCTGTTAGCTAAGGTGGATTCAAATTTGTCCCCTTAGACAAACATCCAACCCCGGTCTACAAGGTCCCCTTGGACGAAGCAACCCATGGCTGCCGACAAGGATCCTTCTGTCAGGTTGGGTCGACTACCTCCTCTGACTAAGTAGACCAGGGATCACGATGGCCCGGGACGACGGAACCATGGGATCTTGATCGGGTCTATCATCCATTCCCCCACCATCCGCTTTAAGTGCAAGATGGTGAAATTTCCTATTTTAAATATTAAATATTTCCAAATATCCAAATTTCTCAAATCCAAATCCATTGCTGCTACTATATGCCAGATAACACGTATTCTCTACGTATCTGATTGACGACTAGCCTTAATCGAAAGTTCTCTCTCGTGATCGGGAGGGGTAATTAACTATAGGGGCTTGCACCTATAGGAAACCAGAACTCAGATCATAAAGTCCTCACAAAATGAGGGCGAAATCTCTGGGTAGTGTCTTATCTACAAACCCATCTGCCTTCCAAAATTTACCTCGGAACTTAGTTCGTTAAAACTCCCTCGCCGAAAAAGAAAAGCGATGCGGAGGCCGGGGCCGAATTTTCGGAGCCCACAGATTTCTGGCGACTCCGCTGGGGAATTCTGGTTTCTCTTTCCATCTTGGCTAGTCATATAAATGTTATAGTAGCAGCTAAAATGCTATGCTCTATATGGTGAACATCAGGATGTGATATTTGGTTCTTATGTCCAAAGATCCATTACTGAAAGTTCCTAAAAATGAATCTTTTAAATAAGATCAATGGAAATTCGTTTAGCAGGATTTTTAATTCCATGCTAACTTTCTGCTTATACTGTTGGTTCTGCGTTATTTCTTTGTTATGAAAGCGTGGGGTGATGTATCAATTCTGATCACTAACTCCTGTCTTTCATTTTTGTAGAATGGAAATGCAGGACACCCCAATGACCGTCCAACTGGGACGAGGAGCCAAGATCCAGCTGGCAAACGCTGTGATTGAAACTGGAAATGCTGGAGCCATCATTCACTTTGGTGGGCTCGAATTCTCAGCAGCTACTGCAAGGGCTGCAGCCGTCCCTGTGTACGGCGTAAACTCTGAAGAACCTTCTGGAAGGTCCCACTCTGAAAGGACTACTGTCAGAGGTGCTGCCCAAGGAAGAACCTCTGTATTTGAAAGACTATCCCAGCCTGAGACCCTTACTGCAAAGAGGGTTGTTACTGGAAGAAAAGTTTCTGTGGTGACTGCAAACACCACCGTCCTGCCCAGAGAGACTGTTGCACCTGGGAGGTATGATAATGAAGCTTCCTCATCTGGAGGAAGGCTCACTAGAAGGCAGAGGAGAAAGAGAAATGCAGAATTGCGAGCTCAGCAATTACCTGTACCAGTCCATCCCTCCAATCTGCCAGCACCAGAATCAAAGATCAATATCCCCACTCATAATAAGTTCGCCCATCTAAAGTGGATAAAAAGAAATAGCTCTTCTGGTGAGCTCAAGAAATCTTTTGGGAGCGTCAGCCTGAAGTTCCAGCCCCTCAGAAGATAAGAGAGCCCGAACGTCTGTCTGCCCGGGTACACCGTATACTGAAGACAGTCAAGGAGAAGGGCTTAATGAAAAAGAAGTTCCAGAGGCCACTGATTGTTGAGGCCCGAAGAACTCCTCCAAGAGAGAGGCTATCGTCTGTTGTGATAGCTAAAAGAAGAAATTACCAACGCCAAGTTCCGCGGGAAGCACATCGGGGCATGACACTTGGACCACATGTCCAAGAATCCGTCGCCGAAAGGGCCCAGCGGAAAGGCAAACAAGTTTGGAGGCCGAAGCCTCGAAATGAAAAGGTCTTTGAAGAAAGAGATAAGTCAAGCGTGACATCCGGAGCTGTCTACCGGAGATCCGCCCCTACTAACAGAACTCGTCAGAAATGGGTCCGAAAGAAGGCCCATAGTGACGACAATTATATTGACGGTCGACATCCTGGAGAGTCTTCCAGGAGATCCCGTCATTCTCCTACTTCAGCCAAAGAGAAAGTTCATTTCGATCGTAGTCCGCAGATCGAAGAAGTAATCATTCCAAGTCAAGAGCCTGAAATTCAGTGGCGACGCCGCTCAGAAATTCAGGTACGAGAAGATGAAAAAGAATATGACGATGATGATACTATGGAGATCGAAATGGTTCGTATGGTCAGTCACGCCGATGTTGAAGAGGAAGATGATGGTGATGAAGAAGACCAACAATCACAGCCGCGCGTACGTGTTTATCGACGTCGCCACAGGGCTAGATCCATTGCTAGCCAAAGTGCTCGCTCCTCAGAAGAAGAAGATGAGGAAGAAGAAGAGGTTGGAGAAAACCCCTTCGCTGGCGAAGACATCACACTCGCTGAAATGAGAAATCAAATGAGGCGACAAATGCGGAAGAAAGATAAAGAAATCTCTCAGTTGAATGATAAAATGACTGAGATGATGACTCAGATGACGGCCATGATGGAGATGATGCAGAAAACCACTTCTGTGGGCCCTGCACCGGCTCAACCCATCAACCAAGCTGCTAATTCTCAAAACCCTCAAGCGCCTCAAGCCTCAGGAGTGAAAGGTGTACTTGAAGGTGGCAAAGAAACTAATGATCCAACCCGCCAGCGTACTCCACAAAATGTGGCGAGTGCCTCTGAGCCTGTAACTGCAGCACAGCTTGATGGCTTAATTAGCGAAAAGATTAAGGCCATTATAGCGGCTGAACAGGCAGAGAAGTTGGTAGGAAAAGGTCGCCCGTACCCAGCAGAGTACGATCAGGTGCCATATCCAAAGGGATATTCTGTACCGAAGTTCAATATCTTCGATGGAAATAAAAATCCCAGACAGCATCTGGCGCAGTTCAAAGCAACCTGTGGGAACACAGGGGGTAATGATGCTCTGCTATTCAGGCAATTCGTAAGCAGCTTGAGTGGAATTGCTTTCGAATGGTATGCCGAGCTGCCAAATGATTCTCTGAAGACCTTCGCAGAATTAGAGGCCTTATTCGTGAAGAGATTTGCCAGTGCAATAGAGAAGACTACCATTGCTGATCTTGCCCTTGATAAAAGGAGGAAAGATGAATCAGTAACGAGGTACATAACACGCTGGCGCAATCTCAGTATGAAGTGCGAACAGCAGCTGGAAGAAGAACATGCAGTTCAACTGTTGATGGGGAACATTGATGATAAAATGCAACCCTTCTTATGCATGGCTTCTATTACTACCTTCCAAGATCTGTTGGATAGGGTGGCTAAGTTTGAAAAGTTGAACCTGTCAAAGTCAGAAAGCCTCCCTGACAAACCTAAAAAGGCTAAGACGCCTGATGCTAGGAGAAATGATGTCTACTCTGCATTCCCTCCTAGACCTGATAAAGGTAAAAAGGTAGTATATAATGTGGATAAAGGAAAGCAGCCGATGCAATATGAAGAAAAATCAAAGCAAGCTTACAATCCAAACCCTCAACCAAAGTTGGTTCTTGGAGGAAATGACAAACCTCGAGTCTTTTCTGGTGGAGGAGAGCGCCAGAGGCAACCCACGGGAACTGGTGATAGAACGTTTCCTTCCCTCAAGGAGAAAATGAATAAAGAATATTCATTTAAAAGGGAGAGTGTCGCTAAACTATTTCGACAAGCACTCAAGAACGGTCTAGAATTGCCAGAATGCAAAAGACCTGAAGAGTTCAAACACAGTGGCGACCCAAACTACTGCCCATATCATCGGGTAGTTAGCCATCCAATTGAAGATTGTTATGTCTTCAAAGATTGGTTAGAAAAGATGTACAAGAGGGGAGAACTTACATTATCAGATAATGTGTTGGTTCGTCCCAGAAAAGAATCCACCAGGGTAGTCACGTCCTCTTCCGTACTCCCGCTTAAAGAAAAAATGAAAGAACCTATTCAAGGTGAACAATGGAAGACTGTGGTCTCCAAGAAGACAACAAAGATGTTGAAACAGCTTGAAGGAGTTCCTGGTGTCAAATGGAAGTCTCCTACTGAGCCAGTACTGCATTTAAAATGGTTGCCTGTGTCACAAGCATCCACCTCTAAACAGCAACCTGGCCAAGCTAGCTCGTCAAAATCCGGCAAAGCAAAGACGAAGTCTTCTAAGAAGAAAGCCAAGTTGAAGAAGTCTATGACGAAGAAGACTGCAACTCAAAAGGCTATTGATAGTTTGGGTGAATATTACCAAACTGTCAGGAGGCCTATTAAGCTCGGTGATTTTATGAAAGAGCTTAAAATAGATGAAAAGGAGGAAGAAGCTGATGATGAATCTCTTCCTACGGAGATATGTCGAGTCATCTCAACGACTTTAAAAATATCAGAAAGGGAGAAATACGCTAAAGAAGCGACCCCTGAATTTTGTCTGATGGTGTCATCAATGGAATTCAGTTCAGAAGATCTATGTTTTCCAGATGATGAAGATTCAGACCCAAGTATAGAATCACAAATGAAACAAGTGAAGTTGGGAGACGATTCCGAGTCTACAGATGAATCCCCAGACACAACAATGGCTGACTCTGAAGAGAATGCTTCATCAAACAAATCTGAATCAGATGAGGTGGCCCAGGTGCAGTTGAGGAGTGGCAAAGTACTGCCGCCTCCACCAAAGAAGGGGATTCCTAACAAAGATAAAGGAAAAGAGATAATTGTCAATGAAGATATTATCCTAAATGACTCCAAGAAGAAAGAGACTTCATCTAAGGGGATAGATTATAATATCTTATCCCACTTGAGGAAGATCCCAGCACAACTCAGCATATATGATGCCCTCTTGATGTCTAAAGACCTTAGAGAAACTTTGATCCAAGCTCTTAAGGACCCCGAAAGATATGAGACATATTTTGCTGAGCGCAACTTGACGGAAGTCTTGCAAGCCCGAAATGAGCCCCTCATCACTTTTGCTAATGATGATATGATGCTTGGAACGGCAGATCACAACCGCCCTCTGTATGTTACGGCAGAGAGCGACGGTATGATGATCAGTCGAATTTTGATTGATCCCGGATCTTCCGTAAATCTTATGAGCCTTAAGGCACTGAGATCCCTCTGCCTCGATGTGGAACATCTTGGGCAAGACAAGTTGATGGTACATGGTTTTAACGAGAAAGGGCAGAAAACTCTTGGTTCGTTCATGCTTCCTCTTGTGTTTGGGGAACTCCATACGGAAGCTAAATTTCATGTGATTGATGCGGACACCTCATTTAAGGCGCTATTGGGTCGACCTTGGCTGCATGAATACGGCGTTGTCCCTTCAACATTACACCAGTGCATGAAGTATCTCAGAGAAGGAGAAGAATTCAGAATTTCTGGTGATATTCAGCCCTTTGCAGTACATGAAGTAACAATTTATGAAGATGCAAAGTACTTCATGCCAAAGAAGCAAAAGTCATCAAGTTCTCTTGAGGCTAGAGCATCAAATTCTAAGGCTGCAAAGAAACCCAAGCAAGAAGATGAGAAGAAGCGTGTAGGAAGAAAGAAAGCGACGCCAACTCTTCCTAAAGCATCAATCATTCCTAAAGAAAAGAAACATGTACCTCATCTTGGGAGTGACACGGATGAAGATGATGTTACTCCTGCCAAATCTAGAAAAGTATGCCAGTCCACGGATGAATGGAGTAGGCAGGTTGAATTTTCAAATGATGATTATGACTACGACTCAATCTACATGAACTCAGTGCAGAGTGTGTTCTCCAGAAGAATAGACAGTCTGTGATTTCAGACAGCGTACTCGTAGTCACACGTGTTCCCTTGCAACATTTCAAGGAAATCATTTCGCGCGAGGTTCATAAAATTGAAGAACTCTCCACTCTTTATCTGCCTCCCCGTAAAAATGGGACTATTCCAAAGAATGTGCTATATTCTACGGGAATTCGTGAAGAGGAGAATCATGACTGGGATTGCATGCTCATCGACTCCGAGGAATTATTTCCTACGAGGCTACCCAAATTCAATACCAAAAATATTCAAAGAATGCTACGAAAGCAAATCAATATTCCTACCACCAAGCGACAACTTCGTACAAGTTTGGGCCTCTGGTATGGGAGGAGTCCGCGTCCGTTACGGCAGAAGGATACAGACGCATATAAAGGTATTGGATTCATCAAAAGAAAATTCCTCCGGAAGGAGATTTGTCGGGCGATCACATGTGGAGAAATCAAATCCGATGATGATAGTGCTGAAGAAACATACGAAAAAATGCTTATGATGATCAACCCGTAGAAGCTGAGCCTGCACCAGAAGAACTGGAAGATGGTGGACAAGCTGCTACGATGGACGAGCTCAAAGAAGTCAACTTGGGAACTGAGGAGGACCCTCGTCCAACCTTCATTAGTTCTCTTCTACCAAATGATCAAGTAGAAGAAATAAAAGAGCTACTATGTGAATTCAGGGACTGCTTTGCCTGGACATATGCTGAGATGCCTGGCTTATCCCCTGATGTGGCAGTTCACAGATTAGCAATCAAGCCTGATGCAGTACCTGTCAAGCAAGCTCCAAGGAGAATGAGATTGGAGATTGAAGAACAGGTGATTGCAGAAACGAAGAAGCTCATAGAAGCAGGCTTCATTCGAGAAGAGAAATATGCCGACTGGATTGCCAATATCGTCCCTGTAAAGAAGAAGAATGGCCAGATTCGTATCTGCATCGACTTCAGGGACCTCAATAAGGCATGCCCGAAAGATGACTTTCCGCTCCCAGTATCGGAGCTTCTAGTTGACAATACATCCAATTACGATATGTTCTCCTTTATGGACGGATCGTCAGGCTACAATCAGATTAAAATGGCGCATGAAGACGAAAGACATACATCATTCAGAACGCCTATAGGCATATTCTGCTACACAGTTATGCCCTTCGGCCTGAAGAACGCTGGTGCCACCTACCAGCGGGCGATGACTCGTATATTTGATGATTTGATCCATCAGAAGGTCGAATGCTATGTAGATGACTTGGTCATTAAAAGCATAGGCCGAAAAGACCACATTCATGACTTGAGGATCGTGTTCGAAAGAATCAGAGAATATGATCTGAAGATGAACCCTCTCAAATGTGCATTTGGGGTATCCTCAGGGAAATTTCTGGGATATGTTGTTCGACATCGAGGAATCGAAGTCGACCCCAACAAGATCAAGGCGATCGTGGAGATGCCACCTCCAAAGAACCTTCGGCAACTCCGCTCCTTACAAGGACAACTGGCTTTCATTCGGAGATTTATATCAAATCTATCGGGTAGGTGCCAGCCATTTTCAAAGCTAATGAAGAAAGATGTCCGTTTCAAATGGGACGCAGAGTGCCAAGAAGCATTTGACAGCATCAAAAGATATCTGTTGAATCCTCCTATTCTTGCGGCGCCAATCCCGGGAAAGCCTCTTATACTGTATACTGCAGCACTAGAAGAGTCCCTCGGAGCACTATTGGCCCAGCATAATGAAGAAGGCAAGGAGAATGCACTCTACTACATCAGTCGGAGGTTGATAGGAGCAGAAACCGCTACTCTCCAATCGAGAAGCATTGCTTGGCCCTGATCTTCGCAGTGCAGAAGCTCCGCCATTATATGTTGTCTCACAAAATCACCTTGATATCAAAGATCGATCCGTTGAAGTTCTTGATGACAAGACCGGCGTTGACAGGTCGTTTGGCAAGGTGGGCAGTGATACTCCTGCAGTTTGATATCACATATGTCCCTCAAAAGGCAGTGAAAGGGCAGGTGTTAGCAGACTTTCTTGCAGCACATCCTATCTCTGCAGATTCACCGCTCAACGATGATCTACCTGACGAGCAGATCATGAACGTTGAAAAAGAGGAGATGCTACGAGTATGGGAAATGTATTTTGATGGAGCATCGTCGATAAAGCGTGCTCGGCCTCCAAATCTCGAAAAGGCCCAAGCCGGAATTGGAATCATTTTCGTAGCACCCGAGGGAGGCATAATGAGATTCTCATTTAGTCTGACTGAACCTCGGACCAATAATGAGGCTGAATATGAAGCCTTAATAGCAGGATTGGAGATTGCAATCGATGTCCGAATTCAAAATCTCCAAATCTTTGGTGATTCTCAACTGGTTGTGAATCAAGTGTTGGGAGTTTATAAAATCACCAAGTTTGAGTTGGCTTGTTATCATCGGCGAGTTCTTGAGCTTATGAAGCAAATTCCAGTTGTCAAACTAACTCAAGTTCCCCGAGGTCAAAATGCCAAAGCCGATTCTCTTGCCAAATTGGCTAAAGAAATGGCGAATATGGACGACGAATGGCCTATAATAATTATGGTGCACAATCGACGGATCTTAGAGCCAGCATTATTACAATTCCCGCAGGCAGAGGGAATATCAAATTCAAGCCAGCAGGATACAACTCCAGTTGATCCTCAACCTCCCCAACCAGTTGATCTCGAAGATCAACTTGAAGAACATCAAGTTCCTAAGAAAAGACGAAAGGCCAGTCAAACTTCAGAATCATGGTGGCATTGTCTAGATGTCGAGGAAGAAGATGACTGGAGACTGCCTTTCATTGATTACTTTAAAGAAAGTAAATTGCCAACAGACAAATCATTAGCTGCTCAAATCAAGAAGAGAGCGCTACGATATGCATTTGTCAACAACACATTGTATCGACGTGCTTTCGATCAAATGTGGCTAAGGTGCCTAGGGACCAAAGAAGCTGATAAAGTTGTGGCAGAAGTTCACGAAGGACTTTGTGGAGCACACCAATCAGGTCCCAAGATGGCAATCAAAATTAAAAGAATGGGCTACTATTGGCCGACCATGGTCAGAGATTGTATCAATCATGCTAAGAGGTGCCATGAGTGCCAGATCCACGGTGATGTTATACATCAACCGCCAAATCCGCTGCACCCTACAATAGCATCCTGGCCATTTGAATGTTGGGGTACTGATATTATTGGGCCGATAGATCCGCCGTCATCAGCAGGACACCGCTTCATCTTGGCAGCAACCGACTACTTCTCAAAGTGGGCAGAAGCAGTTCCATTTAAAGAAGTTACGTCCGAGCATGTGATCAACTTCTTCACCCATAATGTCGTCTACCGATTTGGTGTG
The DNA here is from genome assembly GCA_016618105.1 of Dendrobium huoshanense. Lineage (NCBI taxonomy): Eukaryota > Viridiplantae > Streptophyta > Magnoliopsida > Asparagales > Orchidaceae > Dendrobium > Dendrobium huoshanense. The sequence goes on along the minus strand of CM028359.1, from coordinate 99,239,117 downwards.
CCACGTCGCATAATCTCAGACAACGGAACTGCTTTCAAGAGTACAAAAATCTATAAGTTCGTTGATCGGCATAAAATTGATTGGCGGTACTCTTCCATTTACTATCCAAGAGCAAATGGCTTAGCTGAAGCCTTCAATAAAACACTAGTGAAATTGCTAAAAAAGATTCTCTCCAAGAACAAAAGAGAGTGGCATACAAAGATGGCAGAAGCGTTATGGGCGTATCGTACAACTTACAAAACGCCAACCAAAGCCACTCCTTACTCTCTGGTGTTCGGAGTTGAAGCAGTACTGCCACTAGAAGTTGAACTTCCCTCTCTTCGAGTTGCTGTCCAGAATGAGCTAACCCAAGAACAAAATGCTCGTCTAAGAATGGAGGAGCTCGATGCACTCGATGAAATCAGGTTACAAGCTCAGCAGAACCTGGAGATCTACCGAGCAAGAATGACAAAGTCCTTTGATCGAATGGTGCGTCCTCGATCATTTCAAGAAGGAGAATTGGTCCTGGTGCAGAGAAGACCAATCATCCCACACAGAAAAATCGGTGGCAAATTCGTATCCAACTGGGAAGGACCTTTCGTCATCGAGAAGGTATTTCAAGGAGGAGCTTATCAACTGATCGATCTAAATGGTCAAAGGCCCATGCCGCCGATCAATGGCCGATACTTGAAGAAATACTACGCATGAAATGTTGTGCTTAATGTGTTATGTTTTCATGCATTATTGTTAACATATACATTTCATATTTTGAAGTTTTCTTATGTCATAAGAACGCATTTCAAAATTCCCCTGTTAGATTGGGGGCATTTTAAATATTTATTCGGGTCGACATCGCGCTGCGTGCCGAGATCCCCGAATAAATATTTAAAATATCAAAAAATTCCAATTCTATTCTGCTCTAAAATGTCCCTGAAAGACAGGGGGCATTTTAAATATTTATTTGGGTCGACATCGCGCTGCGTGCCGAGATCCCCAAACAAATATTTAAAATCTCGAGACTCCAACTCTATTTTGCCCTAAAATGTCCCTGCAAGACAGGGGGCATTTTAAATATTTATTCGGGTCGACATCGCGCTGCATGCCGAGATCCCCGAATAAATATTTAAAATTATCAACTCAAACGTTACTTTGTGCTAAAGAACACAGATGTTTCTCTTTTAAAGCCTATGCAGGTGATCTCTCAAAGATCGAGATAACACCTTCTCCAACAAAACCAAGACTCAAAGGTCAAGAAAGAGACTTTTGTGGCTACACACTCCTACAAATTGAGCCGGAAAAGCTTGAAGTCTTTCAACAGCCTGAAGCTTAAGGTTCGAATGGGTGTAAGAGGTCGGATCCAACAAGTCCAAATATGGCCGGATCGCTGGCAGCTCCGTCTACTCAACAAGCCATAAGAACGGCCGTAGTAGCGGAACCCCCACTTCGTCAATCCGCCAGTAGGGACTGTATGAAGTATGAAGGCAAATTTGACTCGACAAGTTCAAGTGATCGTAGTCTACAAAATTCTCCTAAGTGACTGGAGAATCAAAGTTCTAGTGGAAGGATGAGTCTTGAACATCTACTGAATGTTCGTAGGCTCCAAAATCCAAAACCATGAAGGATGACTCCAAATCTGTCAACTTCAGCAAAATCAGCATTGGGAAGCGCAATTCTCATAGTTCAAGTCTGAAGCTTGAATGGGTGTAAAAGGTCGGATCCAACAAGTCCAAACATGGCAGGATCGCTGGCAGCTCCGTCTACTCAATAAGCCATAAGAAAAGCCGCAGTAGAGGAACCCCCATCTCAGCAACCAGAGGACAAAGAGTTGTCAAATTCCAGCTCTCCTGATCTGATGAATTCAAGTGATTTAGATTAAAGTCTTCTCAAGTGGTTAAGGATCAAGATACTATCTACGTTCGGTAATATCAACTGAATCCAAAACCTGTAAATCCTTCAACAAATCCGTAAAGCATAAAGCAAGGATCGAAGGAATTTTTCTTCAACAAGTCCATCAAAGCACAAAGCAAAGGACCGAAGAAAACTATCCCCAAAAGTTCACGAAAAGCCTATGGGTTGAACTAAGTGGACTTCGTCATCAACAAGTCCGCTATGCGCAAAGCTCTGGACCGATGACTTCTTGCCACCGACCTAGTACAAACCTAGATGGTTTAGGTCACCGGCATCTACTCCTTCATCAAGCCCGCCAAAGCTAGAAGCAAAGGGCAGAAGGAAAATAAAAATTCTGACAAGTCAGCAAAGACAAATCAGACAATCCTTCATCAAGTCCGCAGCACAAAGCACAGGACAGAAGAATCAAAATCTCAGGACTCAAGCAAAAGTTGCAGAATGAGTTCCCGAATGACATCTACAAATGTCCCTAAAGACTGGGGGCATTTTAAATATTTATTTGGGTCGACATCGCGCTGCATGCCGAGATCCCCAAATAAATATTTAAAATTTCAACAAGATATCAACCATCTATGGATACATCTAGAAGCACAGTGGAGAAAGAATCTTAGTGTGACATCCAAATGAATTTTGAAGATCCACCAAATGAAAATTTTAGTGTGACATCCAAACAAGATTTTGGAGATCCACTAAAAGAAAGTTAGTGTGACATCCAAACAATTTTTGGAGATCCACTAAATGAAAATCCTTGTGTGACATCTAGAATAGATATCTAGATATCCACAGGGTTAATCAGCATGCAACAAACGTGGCCCGCTCCAGACGCCTACCACATTTGTTGGGGGGCATTTGTTGACCTGCCGCCGTATAAAACAAAAAAAAAAGAAATTTTTTTTAAATCCACGTACCTGTCCGGCGCCGAACTCCGCACGTCGTAGCCACGATCGACATCCCATCTCCCACGACTCTGCCGCGTTGTTAAAATGAGCACGAAGGGCTCTCGTTCACGCTTCTTCCTCCTCTTCCTCTCTCGCTCTCTCTCGGTATCTCGCGCATTCGACGACTCTCGCCTCCTGTAGGATCGAAAGTTAAGACATCTTGATCGGAAGAGAAGGAGCTCGCTCGCTGCGATCGTAACTTTCTCCCTCTCGTTAGCTTCTCCGGGCTCCTCCCCACTGTTCGACTTTGCTCATTCGACGATCTTCCCTTCCCGGTAGGATCGGAAGACAGAACGGGAGCTCGCTGTCGCTGAAGGACCGGAAGTTACGAATTTTGATCGGAAGCAGGAAACGGAGTTCGTTTCTTCGGCTCCCGTCGCTGCTGTTCGACACTGCCATCGACGACCTTCCCTTCCTGTTGAGTCGGAAGTCACGACATTTTGTTCGGAAGTAACTACGGGCGCTCGCTTGCTGGGACGGTAACTTTCTCCCTTCCGGTCGCTTCTTCAGCTCGGCCCCCCCTCCTCCGTCGACGTTCCTTCCCGCTGGACCGAAAGTTACGGCAGTTTGATCCAAAGCAACGACGGGAGCACGCCGCTAGTGAAGGTAACTTGATCCCTTTCGTGCTTCTCCGGCCAAAATCCCGTAAATCCACCGTCCCGAGGGATTTAAAAAAAATATATATATATTAAATATATATTTAATTATAATTATATTTAATTAATGTTAATTAATTATAAATATTATTTTTAATTAATTACAAATGTTATAATTAATTATATTTAATTCTAATTAAATTATTATAATTAAATTAATTAATTATAATTAATTTTAATTAGAATTAATGTTAATTAATTATAATTTATAAGATTAAGTATTATTAATTAATATCAATTAATTATAATTTATTAAAATTAATTAAAATTAATTAGTTATAATTAATCATGGATTAATTATAATTAATAATCTTAATTAAATTAATAAACTTTAATTAATTAGTTTAATTAATTATAATTAATTAAAAGTAATTATTATTAAAAATAATTTAGTAATTAATTATAATTAATTAATATTAATTATAATTAACTCAAAAAAAAAAAAAAAAAAAAGAAGAAAAATGCTTGCCCTCTTGCCTCGATCCATGAGCCACCGCCGGACTTCCAGGTAAAATTTCTAACTCCAATCCCGTTCTCGATGTTTGCAGCGGACCGGGGAACCACCTATACGCGCTCTTGTAGCACGGTGGGAGGGAGCCCGGTGCGAAGCATACGACGAGGCGGGTAAGCCCTATACACGCTCTTGTAGCGTGGTGGGGACGGACCTCGACCTCGACCTCGACACCGACACCGCCGACGACTGCTACGTAAGGTATAATTTCTAGCCCCAATCCCATTCTCGACGTTTGCAGCGGACCGGGGAACCACCTATACGCGCTCTTGTAGCACGGTAGGAGGGAACCCGGTGCGAGGCATACGACGAGGAGGGAGAGCCCTATACACGCTCTTGTAGCGTGGTGGGGAGTCACTGCTGTTCTGGTACGTCACTGCTGTTCTGGTACGGGTACTGCTGAAGGCCCCATACACGCTCTTGTAGCGTGGTGGGATGAAATTTTGTACGGCCGCGGTGTCCAAGGACACCTACCATACACGCTCTTGTAGCGTGGTGGGAAGGCCCAGCTCCCCAATTTTCCCCCAAACGGGGGATATGCCGGGGTGCTGCCGAAATTTTCACTGAAATGCACAAGAAACTTGAACAATATAAAGACCTTCTTGAGCAACAATGTAGAAGACATGTACTTGAACAGAAATGTACGGAACTTGAACCAAATGAGCAGAGGACCTGTACAAGAACAGAGGACTTGTGGACCTAAATCAGAACCAAAATCTAAATGATTTCTAAAGACCAAATTCGAATGAAATAAAATCAAGCTGAAGCCCGATTCAAATCATTTGAACAAGAAATTGTACCTCAAAAGATCCCAGAAAAACTTTGAACAAGCACTTGAACTTGTTCTTGGAACTCGAATTGTGCAATATCAGGGGACCCGAACATAGAACTCAAACTCAAGTGAACTCTAACATGAATTGAGTAAGATCACTCAAGCTCACTACTTGAACTCAAACTGGAACAAGATGTGGAGAATAGGGAACTCAAATTGAACTCAAGTTGGATCCAAATTTGACATGAGAAATAAAGAACTTGAACTTTCAAGAACAACACACAAGACTCAAGCATGAGTTGAACCTTGAACTTGGGTTCAATGGAATACATAGAAATGAGCTTTGGATGAATGAACAAATCAAGATCTCAGTGCACAGTCGTCCAAGCTAACAACAAGTTGCAAGTAGGAGATGAAATCTTGATGCACACGAAAGATGAATGCATGAACTCCTTCAACAATCCCTACAATGCCTGTTGATTGAGATGGCAATACTGGAGACCAGCAATCAAAGATCTGCCCCTACAGCAGGTGCAATCGTCCAACCACCCGAGATTGGTGAAAGGGTGGATATGATGCAGAAGCAATGGGTCTTCTACAAATACTTCCAAAAGATCGTAGTGAATGCAGCAGTCCCCTGCAAAGGGATTCTTGTGGATAACAACAGTGTATTGAAAGAACAACGAATCACTGCGGACACAAGTACATATATCACCTACGACATTGGTGGTCAAGATCTTCCAACATGCCGGGTACAAAGGCAACCCGATGTACGAAAAAAGGACACCCCCTGGCAGAAGAGATGACATGTTTGAACAAATTAGAACCAAACTTCCTGGTGTTCTAAACTCTCTTCTTAGTTCTATACTCAAGAAGAAAACAGCTCTGGTACCTACAAATACCGGAAATAACAAATCTGCCACACTGAAGAGCCTAAAGGGAGTCCTCCCCAAATCAGCAGCCTTTGACTCCCGAATCCAGAAAATCCTTCCCCGGTGATTGAGAAAGGGGGAGGGGGTCAACATCAAGACCAAATCGCCACCGGATCTGCAATATTCGTACAAGCAGACAGAAGGCGTCTATAATTATTTCAAAGTACCCATGCACGTGCACCTTAGTTTGTATACACATAGGTACACAAGGGGTAAATACAATCTCAACCCGCATGGGCCCCGGCAAGCGTGTTATTGGTACACACGTGACGTCTAGGGATGCTGCGCGGGGAAATAAGTGAATTCAAATTCGAATCCGATCCTTCTATACGGATCAATAGAAGTCGACAAGATTCGAACTACCTAACAAAATACACGGTTGTAGCAACCGATGTATTCGTCTAAATACATTCTTTTTAGGCCTTCAAAGCCTAAAATCAAGAGAATTCACTAAACCAAAGGCACGAAGCCTACGAGAAACCCGATCCTCGAGCAAAAGCTTGATCGAGTTGACAAGGTTCAATCAACAAATGGAAATAACCCCTAAACACCCCGATGATGGCCGTGTTGATTGCTTATTTCAACCGGAGGGGTCCACAAAATATTTCAAAATGCCCTCAAACTTCTACAAAATCCAAATATTTTTCAAGTGACCTGGAGGTCACCCCGATGATGACCGTGTTGAATGATGATCTCAACCGGAGGGGTTAATTTCAGGCATTTTCAAATGCCTCCCAAAAAGTCCAAATCCAAAGCTCCACAAATCCCAAATTTCCAGATATTTAAATCTGAAATCAATCCATCAATCACCCAAAGCAAAATCCATCCACCCTCCGCAACAGTCTGCCGGGGTGGACAAATTCAAATAAACTCTAGCTCACAAAGAGCCAAATGCCTAGTCAAAAATATCACTATGATCCATTCTCAAAACAATCTCCTGCCAGTAAGGACGTGGTACGTGTCCTCTAACCGGCGGTCTGCCGCTAAATGGCACCGCAGGATAAACGGTTATGACCCGGGGCCCTCTGAACCGAGTGGTTTCGCCTCCAAATGGCACCACAGATACCGGTTATGGCCAGAGCCAATACGTTCTTTATTGGCATCAAATCCTTGAGATATGAATCAATAGGATATGATCGATAGGGTACAAAGCCCTCTGTTAGCTAAGGTGGATTCAAATTTGTCCCCTTAGACAAACATCCAACCCCGGTCTACAAGGTCCCCTTGGACGAAGCAACCCATGGCTGCCGACAAGGATCCTTCTGTCAGGTTGGGTCGACTACCTCCTCTGACTAAGTAGACCAGGGATCACGATGGCCCGGGACGACGGAACCATGGGATCTTGATCGGGTCTATCATCCATTCCCCCACCATCCGCTTTAAGTGCAAGATGGTGAAATTTCCTATTTTAAATATTAAATATTTCCAAATATCCAAATATTCTCAAATCCAAATCCATTGCTGCTACTATATGCCAGATAACACGTATTCTCTACGTATCTGATTGACGACTAGCCTTAATCGAAAGTTCTCTCTCGTGATCGGGAGGGGTAATTAACTATAGGGGCTTGCACCTATAGGAAACCAGAACTCAGATCATAAAGTCCTCACAAAATGAGGGCGAAATCTCTGGGTAGTGTCTTATCTACAAACCCATCTGCCTTCCAAAATTTACCTCGGAACTTAGTTCGTTAAAACTCCCTCGCCGAAAAAGAAAAGCGAGCGGAGGCCGAGGCCGAATTTTCGGAGCCCACAAATCTCTTTCGGGATCAAATCAATATTGTCCAGGCAGACCTTATCCAAAGGGATATCGTTGATGATATTAGTCTCAAGAGGGGCTAAGGTCTCGAGGTTAAAAGGTTCTAGACCTCCTAAATCAGGGTTTAAGTCCGGCAGGGGGTCTAATTCAATCACTTCAGTTTCATCCTCAAAGAAGTCTTCGTTATCATTAATATCATTAGCATCCACGAAATGGATGCACTCATTCTCAGGTTCAGGAGATCCCTTCTTTTTAATGCATTCCTTTATTACAATCACATCTGCAGGGTCAGGGAATGGGGAGTCTAAAGGTTGAATGGGATGGCTAGAAGTGGGTCCAAGTGGGGAGCTATAAGAGATTGATCTCTCAGAAGACCCAATAGGGGGTCGGCCTTTAAGTTTTGGAGAGGACCTATAGGGTGGGGCAGCAACCCTGATGTTACTAAAGAATGAGTGACCACTAGTAGGGGAAGTGTACTTTAATCCAAGTTCTCGTTTCATGTTTTTCCAATCAGAGGTGGGATATTCGCCACGAGACTCTTTATGATCTTCCAACCTCATCCAAAATTGGAGAGCATTACCGCTTAGGTGTGACCTAGCAATGCTAAACTGGCGAGAGGCAGGGATTTCATGCGATTCAAAATAGTCCTCTAATTGTCTAACCCATTCCCTAAAATAGTAAGGGTCCAAAGAACCATCAAAGGTAGGCAAACGATAAGGTGGCTCAAAGTGAGGTCGTTGTGGCTTAAACTCGGGTCTATGTTGAAAAGCAGAGTGGGACACATAATTCGAGCGGGGATAGTCAATAGGTTTCTCCGTCATAATTCTATTCATAGTGCCCACTAGGTTAACGATGTCATCTAAGCTCTTCTGAAGGCTTATCGGGTCCATAGGTTCGGGTGGGGGCTGGTTGGGGAAGGTTTAGGGGCGGTGGACAGCACCTATACTTGCTAAAATTTGGCTCCTAAAGCTCCTAAATACTGCTGGAAGACTCGGGACAGCAACCTAACACAAGGTGGCACGTGTCTAGCGAGTTTAAGGTTGGAAGCTAAGTGTGGACAGCAACTAGAACAACTTTCCGGTCAAACCTAAGTCTCTAACAGGTGCAGATTTTGAGTTGACAGCAATAGTACCCAACTAGGAAACTTATTCTCAGTGACTCCTAGTGTGTAGACAGCACTTAGGACTTAAGTTAGTACTCCCACGAACTGTAGACACTGCAGGAATACAAAGGCAGCAGTTGCAACAAGTGTTTCCACTCCCAAATAGTGACTAACGAATGCAGAAAAGTGAGGACAGCAGGGAATACTCAAGCCGAAGTTGTTCTAAACACTTAGGAATCTTCCCAAACAAAAGGCCAACACTAAGATGCTAGTTAATATGACCTAACTCAGCTAGATGAGTGCAGGAAATGCAAAAACAGTGACAAAAACAGTGAAAATTTGCTATCTAAGCAATGATATGCATGCCAATTTTAAACTACAATAAGAAGCTAGACCCTAGGATGTTTTCTAAACATGCCAAGCATGATAGCCATGCTCTGATACCAAGATGATGTGAATCAAAATGCGATGGAGGAGTTACTTTAAGAAATTAAAAAGATCAATTGAAACTTAATAACCCAAAATAAAATTATCGTTTATAATAAAAGAGTGATCTTTGGAATTCGTGGTCTTTAACTTGGTTAGGCAAAGTAGAGCAAAATCAATCAACCAAACAGTTCAAGAAACACAAAGATAATTATAGCACTACGATGGTAACAAGAGTCCACGATTTAATAATGAATACTTTCACCTTTGGAGCCCATACGCTCACTAATCTAGGCTTTAGCGGAAGAAGCGTCTCCACATTAGAATCGAGGCCACTCCGAGGAAGAAGGACCCTTAGATCGTCGTTCACGGATAGGTAGCTTCCTGGACAGCACCCACTATGGGTCTGCCAGGATTCGGTCTACTCTTGGAGCTGCTGGACACTTTGGACAGCAGCCTGCAGTTTTCTTGGTTGCCGGCTAGCAAGTTCCCATGCTGGAATGAGGAGTGGGCCAGCCGGTAGAAGATGAGGGGAAGGTTGAGGACCACGTGCGAAGAGTTTAGGAAACTCACGTTTGCATCTGTTGGAAGAGAAAATTCAATAACAACGGAATAGAAGGAAGCTGTTTCAGTTTCAGATTTTGAAATCTGAAATTAAAACTGATAAAATCTAGAATTAATTATGTGAGAGGAGGCATTTAAGAGGTGGTGATGTGGCAATTAAATAGAGGAGCAATAGGATGAGGTGGCCGGCCATATGAGAGAGAAAGATTTAGGAGTTATGAGAGTGGGGCCCAAGTTTAAGTATGAAATTCAATTAAATCTGAATTTTAATTTCAGATTTAATTGAGCCTTAAGTAACTTCCCAAATTGAAATTGACATGAGAGGGAAAATTGGAGTTTGAATTTTAAAAGGGATTAATTGCTAGTAACTGCTGGCTGAAAAACGGCTAATGGATTAATCAATTAATCTGGCATTAATTGTGTTGACATCCCACGGATTGGGAAAGCCAGAGGGCACCGGCGGTGAAGGTTGCATGGGAGATTTCAGGGATCTGGGGAAGCAATGCTCACGGCTTGGATTGCTGCCTGTGGAGTTGAGAATCGGTAAGGAGGAGGGGAGTTGGCTGCGCGGGAGTTTCTGGATCGATGGCCAACGCCTGGAGAAAGGCTTGGCCGGCGGGGTGGCAGCCAAAGTGGGCTAACCTGGGTGGATTTCAGCCGACAGGTGGTGGCTGGGTAGGGACGGTGGACTGGAGCAGCTGGTTGGCGGTGGGCTTCAGCAGGCGGGTGATGTTTTGGCTTGCGTGAAATCCAAAACAGAGAAAGAACTCTGTTGCTTATGTGAATTCAAACAGAGAAGAATCTCTGCTGCTTTCATGAAATTAAAACAGAGAAGAAACTCTGTTGCTTGCGTTAAACAGACCGTAGATAAGGGAATTCTGAAGGAAAATAGTAGAACGAGGAAAAAAAAAAGAAAGAAAAACAAGACCTAGAACTCACAAAGAGATCTAGTCTTCTCCGACGAACTCACTAAGAGATCGAGGAGGGTAAAGAACTCACCAAGAAATCTTCTTGAACTCACAAAGAGAACACATAGTAGTAAAATTTTATTTCATCAAAACTGCCATTACAATGCATGAGGCCTCATATAAATAGGCCAAAAATGAGAAAATAAGAAATGCCCTTCCGGGCTACATAAGCGACTAAATGCCCATAAGGGCAAAAGTGGAAAAAACATCAAAATAAATACGCTACTACATAAAATGACAAAATACAAGTCATGCTCGTGGCCGTCGATCTCCGGCGTCGAAAATGCTGACGATGTCCTCATCAGGTTGACTACAAGGATGATGTGACATCTATTATCTTCTACTACACAGCTTGTAGGTGTTTGTATATGTTCTTGATTTGCTTATGTATTGTTGATTGGTAAACTGTCACATCTACTTGCATGTCTTCTAATGCTCGCAGATGGCACTTTGCATACATGAAAGACTTCCTATGATGGCTCATAGAAATTTGGATTGGTCGTAGCCTTATATCTTTGCTTGCAGAGAACATGTTTACTTGTATCCACAGAGGATTTATTGCACTTACTACATATCCACTGGTGTTATCCACAAATAATTTCATCGATCGTCGGAGTTCAAAGGGAATGGTTGTATTTGTCTACAAGTGAACCGACCTCCACTGTAGAGATATCGCAACCTTAGTTGCATACCACTTGAGTGTATTTGTGTTCCATTGGATGGTTGTTAGCTGCAGAGATGTTACGGTATCCTTGCTAAAACAATTCGTAGGTACTTTGCATATGGGAGAGATTTCATACATTAACTTGTAGGAGCTCGCATCTGTCATCTATCTCTCTCAACATATTGAATGTGAGCACATTTATGCAATTATTGCATGCTAATCACCATAGCTTACTAGATTTGGTATATTTGCTTGTGCCTCTTCTAATTCTTATAGCAACTGTCGCTCGTAGGTAGACTGCTGTGCGAACGAGAAGTTTTACTACAGTAACTCATAGGAACTTGTACGTGTTACAAATATATTATTCTCAATTGTAGACAATGTGTTGTGCGAATTGCGGGCCTTCTACTATCACTTTGGTAAGGATGTAGACCTTATGCTATTGCTTGTGAGCTTGCCATCATATCTCTCATTCTGATCTTTACTTACAAATAGATTGTCCTTGGGTCCTTTATCCACTAAGGATTCTTGCATGTTCACTTGCATATTGATCATTGAATTGTTAGTTGACTCATGACAAAGTGTGTGGCACTTGTAATTCTTTGTATGGCATAAGCTTTATCATCGATGGATGTTCATTTGAATGCTTTGGATCATCTACAATTTCTTGCAAGTATTACTCAATACGTTCTGATGTCTTGGCTTATAGGTGATGTGTTATATATATTGTAATCTTCTATCTCAACATATACATTAAGGGGCTGTTTGGTTGCCTGAAAAAGAAATGCAGTGTAAAGTAAATACAATGTAAAGTAAATGTAATCCATTTCAAATATTTTGCTCTATTTAGTTGTCTGTAAAAGAAATGCAGGAAATTTGTTTCCCTTGTTTGGTTAGGTATATCCAGAGTAAAGTAAAATTAACTTTTTTTAATTATTTTTCACAGGGAAGAGAACTACCTTCGGTGAACAACATTGCATCTACAGATTTAGTGGCTTCTGACACTAAAGTTGTCTTCTATCATTTTCTGTAGCTTGTTAAAGTCACCATATGGCTGCACAAATATTTGACTTCATAAAAAATTTCTTTAAAAAATTATATCTGAATATCCTGATATAAAATATATTTTAAATATATTTTAAATTTTTAAATCTACACTAAAATTAATCATATATATATATATATATATATATATATATATATATATATATATATATATATATATAGTTAAACACTTCGCCGCTAAAACAATACTCCGGCCGCCATAACGCCTCGCAAGCGCTCCGACAAGCCACCGCCGCCTCGCCTTCTCCAATCCTCAGCTCCGCCGGACACCTCTGGTTCAAATCCACCACACACCCCGTCGATGCACACCTCCCCATCCCCCCTTCGACGATCATCGCCAAGTTGAATAAATCAACAAGGCTAATGTCGTAGAAATCAAAATTGTTTCGCTCGCCACCGGCGAGAGCGAACTCGACGAGGGTCGCCGGAGGTGTTTGGCATGTTGCGCAGGAGCCGTTGTTGGAGCTGTGGAAAACGCAAAAGGTTCGGGTCCAGAGGCGGCCGGACCAGTTGGGAGGGGATTGGAGGGAGCGAGAAGCGGTAGGGAGTTCGAAGCCAGCGGAGGAAGCGGGGGGTAGCCGGCGTTGGAGAGGATGGCCGGCCATACTGTGAAGTGGCATTTGTTCATGAAGGTGAAGGTGGTTATTGCTTGTTCCAGTCGACCGAGTGGCGATTTTGAACCCTGTCGCGGCCGTGGCAGGGAGCTCGTCATCCTCTTCACCGTTGCCCTCATATGCCGCACTCTGCAACGCCATTACCTGCGCAAGCCTCGCTGCTGCCGCCTTCGCCGCCACATTCTGCGTCCTCTTAACCGTCGACATTCCCCCAACGCCGGTAACCGTTAGCGACGACGAGCGGTGGTGCCCCGTCGACATCGCCGGCGACGACAAGCTCATGTTACTCGATCCCCCGCTTCTCTGTCGCGCATGCATCGGGCTTGATCCCCTTCTCCACTCCATTACCACTTCTCAGTTCTCCCCTGTTGCAGAACCCATAGAGAAAGCTGGGACGTCCGATGGAAATTGGACGGAAATGATTTGGACAAAATATGAAGTGGGAAGGTGGAACGAAACGGGCGTTGAAGTCGGGAGGAAATTTATCGAAGGAGCGTAGTCGAACAAGAACGAAGGAGCCGAAGAAGCCACTCGTGCAATCTTACACCTCTAGAAAGTTATTGTTGCGTCACCTGCGAGCTCCCGTACTGACTTCCGATGAAAATCTCGCAACTGCCGATCGGACAGGCAAAGCGAACGTAGACGAAGGACCGAAGTCGAACAAGAACGAAGGAGCCGAAGAAGCCTCTCGTGCAATGAAGCCGAACAGCACGACGACGATGCCAAGATTTCTTCTTATGAATTTATAACCCGCTCTTATTGAGCGGGTTTCTAATTCGCGCGAAACACACGCCTAATACTTCGGATGATTTCCTTTTGTTCTGCTCAAAATTAACCAAACAACCAAATTTAGTAAATGCATGTAATTGTTTTACTTTACACTCCTAATTCAGGCAACCAAACAGCCCTTAAGTCATTGTGCTCATTGCATACCAGTCCCCCCTCACTTGTAAGAGTTCGATACATTGGTTTGCATGTTGACTTGTGTTGGCTATGGGAGGGCCATACTTCAACTTGAACTTGGTATGCACTCTTCTAACATTTCTTCTTTGTGGTGCTTATGCATTGATGTTGTGGAAAAGTTATTACATTTGTTGCATATCTCTTGTATCTACTTGTATCATTGCATCCCTCACAACCCTCTTGCATATATTAGTAGGAGTATTATGACTAGTCTTTGGTTTTCATCCTCACTGTATGTCCACCACCACCTTTATGCCTTGCTAACAAACATATCATGTAACAGCTCATTAGTTGATTGATATGAACATTACTGCTTGTTGGTGTTTACACCTTAACTGATATAATTTCCATATTCATTGGAAGTTCGCACTGCTGCTTGTAAGCAAATTGACACTTCTTTGTTCATGTGAGTGACATGCGCATCGATCATTATCATCTTTAAATGACTTGCATGATATTCATTTGGATGTATTTGAATGATCATGATTTTTGACAACTTCACTTTGAACTTACATTTGCCAAGTTAAGGTTAGGTTCTTTGTCATTATGAGTTCAATTCCCTGTAGTCACAAGTTCTAGCTTAGTTCATTGAAGTCAATATGCAAGCCTGTAAGTCTTCATCATCTGATTCAAGTCAAGTTCATGTCCTTTATAGTTTGTTCAAGTCCCCCGTGTCATTGCAAGTTCAATCAAGTTCATTTCAATCTCATTTTACTTAGGTTCAAACCTATTTAAGGTTTGACTTCACTTAAGTCCTCTTGTTCAATCAAGTTCAAGTTCTAGTTATGGTCCCTCTTCTTTTTGTCCAAATCCTTGAATATTCAATCAAATTTCGGCAGCCTCCAGGCATCTCCCCTGTTTAGGGGAAATTTTGGAAGACTAGCTTTCCCCTCCACGCCACATGGGCACTTCAAGTAGATGCCCGTAGACATCGCGGCTGCATTTCCCCGCTACGCAACATTAGCGTTTAAGGGTCTCCGAGCACCTGTTAAAAAAAGCACAGTCGTTTTCCCACGTATGGGTACTTAATTTTCGTCCCCCTCACGCTACATGAGTGCTTCGGGGATTACTCGTCTTGTTGCAAGCGTCACACCGGTTTCTCTCCCCCTGTGCTACATGAGTGCGTAGGGAGGTTTGTCGGCTCGTCGCAAGCCTTAAGAGCAGGATTTTTTGGGTTAGAAAATTTTACCTTTGCAAGTGGACCGGTGGTAGAGTTGGCAGTGTAAATGCACAGGAGGAAAAAAAACTCTTTTTTTTAAACTCTCTCTTTATCTCTTTATATATATATATATATATATATATATATATATCATATATATATATATATATATATATATATATATATATATATATATATATATATATGATATGGACATCCGAAGAGTCGAAGATCGACGGCCAAGATCACTCCGTTTTATTTTAGTTTATTAATTGTATTTTGATTTAATTTTGCAATTTTCCTTTTTTACCATTTTTATTTAAGAGTCTTGTCTTATGTAAGTCCAATGGGCAAATTTGTCTTTTAGTTTCTTTTGAGGCCTATATATAGAGGCCCCTTCTCTTATATTAGGTATGATGAAATTATAATGAAATTTGTGTTCTGCACTTGTGTTCTTTTGGGAGGACATTAGTGAGATTCCTATGGGAAGGAATCAGAGTTTTCACCAGCCGCAGGATGGGTCCGGGCTCGTGGCTTGAAATCTCTTGGAGTCGAAGGCTCGCGGTTTTGTCTTCTTTTTTATTATTCTCATTATTTTCCTAACTGCCACTTTCCCATCTCTCTTTCTCCTATTGGCTGAAAACTCCACCCAAATCCTAGGCCAAAAGACACCCAACCGCCGGCCCAATCCCCTTCCCAAAGCCGTCGGCCATCTTACATCCCTTGGCTCAAAGATTCAAAATCTAGCATTCAAATCATTTCCTAAATTAGCTCCCTTTAATTTTGGAAACTAATTAAATTCATATTCAATTGAATTTGAATTTTACTTCCTAAATGAGGAAAACTGTTTTAGGGAAGTCCCACAAATCATGCAATTTTTGAATTTTAAATAGGAGTGATTTAAATCTGCTTTCCTATTTTAATATTCTAAATATAGTCACCTTTAACCCCTCATATCATTCACCCATAATCATGCTAGCTGCCGGCCCTACCCCCCTTCCTATTTCCTCTTTCCCTCCACTTTTCAAATTGATTATTAAAGGCATTCCTTATTCGATGTATCTTAAGTTTGGAACATTTTTAAATTCAAATTTAAATTAATTTGAATTTGAAATTCTTTCTTAAAATATGATGAATTATATTAGGAGGCTTTCCTTATTTCTCCCAATTTGAATTTAATTAAAGACCTGTCATAATTCCCCTTTCCTTATCTTAATAATTCAAGTTTGAAAATTTCTTAAGTCCACATCCATCGTATGTGGACACATTCAACATATGTGGACACATTCACCGTATGTGGACGCCTTTCTTTTTTTCCCCTCTTTTGGCCGACCCCCTTCGTTCTACATCAATGTATATTAATGATAATGATAATACAACTTCTATTAGCATTATTTAATAAGAATAGATAAGTAATTACATTAACTAGACTCAATAAAAAAAAAACATACCAATCAAAATTTTTTATGAAGATAAGCTTAAATGGGATGCTGAAGTGCAATGTGATGTTTGGGCTTAGTTTAAGTGGGCTTTTGAGTGGGTTTTGCTATGAAGGGAGAGAGCTTTTAACTGGGTTCGGGTTCAGGTATAGGAGGTAGAGGCGGAAGGTTGGAAGAAGAGTTTGTCTGGCTTGAGGTATCAGGCCAAAGCGAGTTAGCCGAGGGTTCGGTGATGGAGAAGAGGAAGAAAGCAGGGTATGGGATTTTGAAGGCTCTTCTCTTGCAGCTAGGAGACTAAGAAGAGCAGGTGATGAGTTTGGGGCTTTCGACTTATGAAGCTCGACGACATGAAGGTATTCGATACAGGAGGTCGGAGGGCTTGCGGTCATGTGGAGGTCGAGAAGAAGAGGACTCAGATGGAGGGGTCGAACGGATCTATTGCTAGGTAGGGAGAAAGCCTTTTCTCTCTCTCTCTCTCTCTCTCTGGACCGAGAGAATTGAAAGATTGAGGCTTGGATCTTGCGGCTTTGTGGAAGGATCAAGTGGACGCCAGAGGATCTCGACAAAGGTAAGATCGAATGGGGCTGGAATTTCGATTTGGGATCCAGATTGCAGGGTCTGATGGTTTGGAAGATACGAACGACTTCAGTGGTTGGAGGTGATGAGATGGGGGAAATCGGACCAGCGACAGGAACTTTCGAAGATAAGAAGTCGGATGGGGCTGCGGGATTTTTGAATGTGGAGAGCGATGAAGAAGCAAACATCTTAGCCTCGTTCTCATTTTAACGGAGATGGCAAAGCTCGTTCGAAAGAAGAGCCGCAGGATATCCGAGAAGCAATTGCGGTTGCAGCGGAATTTGCGGATGTCTTCGACAAATACGAGATATGTAAGATTTTATCTGGGATTTCGAGGATCTGCGAAGTGTGCAGATATGAAGTGAAAATTCTTGTACTTCTTTTTTTTTTTTTCACAGTAGAGGTTAACAAGCCACAACATCTCTAACGCTTTTTTTTTTGTGAGCCCTTCAGCAACAGTCACAGCAAAAACAGCCCCCACAAAGACCAGCCCTGAATCTTGCATCCAGAACTTGTGCAGTTTTCAAATTTCTGCATGTTGGAATCTCCAAACAGCTGCAAGAATTTCAAGAACAATCACCTTCCACCAGCCACAAATCCTTCAGCCTCAAGAACCATACATTCCACACTTTTTAGGTTCAGCAAACACCAAATTTCTCGCCATATCACTATCTTGCTGCTTGCCAATTGAACTGCAGCCATCTAAAATTGAATACCTGCAGTTTACAAGAACAGCCGGCCCTCCACCCGGCCAAACATCGACCAATTCAAGAAGCTGGGAACCTCTGTCTCTCCTATCCTACAGTCTACAAGCTGCTGATTTCCATTTCTTTCCGCTGCAAACTGAATCAAACCTTCATATTCTTTCAAGGACGCATCAGGTATTGATTCTTGTTATCAAGAACCACATCTTTTATTCCCTTTCAGCAGCCACCAAAGACGTCAAGATGAAAAATGTAGATTTGGTAGAAGCTCTCCGAACAATGCAAATCAACAAAGAATTATGATTCTCCAAAATCCAAAAATCTTTATAACAAGCCAATGTTCAATTTGCCTCCAATGTGATGAGGTCATCGATAGGAGATTTCGGCGCGTCTATCAGAGACGACCACGGAGATCGACGGCCATGATTGCGAGCCTTTATTATTGATTTTACTTGTACCATCAACTTTTATATTATGCTTTTATTTTCGTAGTTTCCCATTTTACCCCTGAGGGTAGTAGTTGTTTTTTTAGCCCCAAGGGGCATTTTAGACTTTTGCACTTTATTTTCTTTGGAGCCTATTTATATGGCCATTGTATCTTGCATGAGGATTATTGATAATTGAAATGAAATTCCCCTTGTTTTGTTCTCTTTGTGAGCTCAATAACGTAGAGATCTCTTAATGAGTTCTCGTGTGTTCTCTTTGTGAGTTCACTTGAAAGCTATCCAAGGTTGGAGTCCGCAAATCTTCATCTCCATCATAGAAGATTTCAAAGGAAGAAGAGAGGGTAGAAGAAGGCCGAAACCCCCCCTTGCTGCCGCCGCTCCTAGCCCCGCACGCCGACCACCCCAATTGCACCAGCCGGCCCCCCCTTGCCGCCGGCCTCCCTTCCACCTCCACCCGGCCACTTCCTCTTCCAGCCCGTCCTCCCCCTCCTTCACAAATCCTGATTTCCAAATTGCAATCTCCCTCCAAATTGTTGAGATCCAATTTTGGAAAGTTTTGGAATAAATCCCAATTTTAAATTTTAAATTTTATTGGAAATTTATTTCAGAAATTTTAAATCTAAGTCCAAGTTTGGCAACCCAATTTCCCTCCTTAAATCTCTCCCTCTCTCTCCAGCATTGCCGCCAGCCTCAATAATGGGAGTTCCCATTGATTAGGCAATCAATTTCCCTCCCATCCTCTTGATTTGTTTGAAATTCAAATCAAGCCTAATTGGCCTCCCCTCCACGTCATACACAAATGAAACTGAAGATTATTTCAGGTTTATTTTTTTTTAAAACCTGCTCCCTATTTTGCTCTACCGCGGATCCCCTCCTAA
>CM028359.1:99189115-99219594 GCA_016618105.1 Dendrobium huoshanense | reverse complement strand
AAAACCCTCTTCGTGGGAGCTCTTGGTTCTTTTTATTTTCTTTCTTTTCTTCCCGTTTCTCCTAGCCGCCGGCAACCCCAAATCCACCTCCTTACCACCGGCCAGCAACCCCCACGCTTCCCTCTTCTCTTAGCTGTCAGATCCCACCCTCCATCACTCGCCTGGCCCAAATCCCCCACCCCCCCTTCGACCAGAGCCAACACCAAGCTGTCGGCCCCCCATGAGTCCCACCCGCCGGCCAACCCAAGGCCAATCCTTGGAATTTGAATTTTCAAATTCAAAGTCGAACTACACCTTGGGCGTCATTTGTCTTCTAGTGGCATCGCTAAGCTTGTTCTCATCTTCCTCCACTAAAGTATTTCCACCACTAGTGTGAGTGAGGGACCCAAGGTGAGCAAATCTATTTGTTAAACCATGGATTAGTGTTTTCGCTGTAACATTACTTTCTTTATTTAATGTTGTTAAATTGTAAGCCTCCTGTTAATCTAGTTGTAACTGCATGCCTTACCTAATTTCTAATTGATAATTATAAAAGCCTAATTTGGGAGAACAATAAGTTTATAACTAGTAAAGCTTTAGTAATCAAATATTAACATCCCTAAGCAGGCAGTTCTTCTTTACTTGCATGGTTTTCACATCACTCTTTCTCTTAAATCAATGAAAATTGAACTTCCTCACTTTAATGGATTCGACTGTTGAAACATGGACCTTTAAAGCACAATAAAACTTTGATTTTTAAACACTCCAGATTATCATCACGCTAGCATAGCTTCCTTTCATCTTGAAGAACTTGCGGCTACTTGGTACCAAGGGTTATGCACAAAAATTCTTTATTGTTTCTTTCTATCTCTCAACCTTGAGGATAAGGTTATTTTTTCACACTCTAGATTATCATCACGCTAGCATAGCTTCCTTTCATCTTGAAGAACTTGAGGCTACTTGTACCAAAGGGTTATGCACACAAAATTCTTTTTATTTCTTTTCTATTTCTCAACCTTGAGGATTAAGTTATTTTTCACAGTGATGGAAGTGTTAAACAACAATATATTCTATTGAATTCAAAGATAGTACAACAACAATGTCAAAAATGGATGAACAATTCAGAAAATTGATATCAAGATAATAAAATATTTAAAGTCTATCATAGAAGAAGAGTGAAGCAAATCTTAAAAAGATTGGGAGCACTACAACAACCGGTCGAACCTTTTAACAAACCAATCCCAACCAAGTTTTAGTTTTTTTATTTTACTTATATGAAACCAGCTGGTCTAAAGCTTTAATACACCCATAACTGGTTTATGTAAACACTACAAATAAACCTCAAATGCTATAATTGAATTCATGAAATAAGATTTCTAGTTTCTCCCTTTCTAGTCTCTCTTCTTCTTTAAGGAAGTCCCACACCTACTCAAAAGATGTCTTCACCTTTTGATGTAGATCAAGAAGCATATCAAAAGTTTCATAAATTTAATAAGAAAATGTCTAGTATTACAAGTCAGTTGAGGGACTAAAAAGATTTCTCACGAATCTAAGATAAAATCAAGGATTGCATTAAAAATGCATGATCTTTTTTATTAGTTATTTTGGTTCTTATATGAAGGAGATATATTTTAGTGTATGCTATTTGTAGATGACATTATTATGATAGGTGAAATCTATTATAAAGTGAATAATTAGAATAATAGATAAAATATTTAGAAACTAAGGAATGCAGGATTATATATATTATGAAGGATATGTAAAAAAAATTAGGAAGAATGCCGAAACAAAAAGATTATCTAACAAGAAAAGTAGAAGTAGCAAAGATTTAAGATAAGGCTGTACACGATTTGGACGCTCTTGAGAATATATATATATAAAAACTAGAAAAGGAAATTAGAAAAGGAGAATATATAATTAGTTTGGTAGGAAAAAAACAAAGGAATTGTGTAAGCTAAAAGTAAATACTATCTTCTGTCAAAATGAATGAATGGTGGAAGAGAGGAATCTTAAAATTGACCTCAAATAAATTGGATGATGAAATGGGGATCTGCATAAATAGACTTCTCCTTAGAGAGATTCTCACGCTGATGCATCCTTAATTGCTCACAATCCTTTCAATACCCAGTGAAGTGAACAGATTCAAAATAAACTGCATTAGTAAAAGATAGCATGCCCACAATCAGATTTATTTTATTAAAAATATATATATGTCAAGGCACCAACCTCATGAAAATGAAACCGCCGCCGATGTTTTACAATCCCTTCAGTTGCCGAGTAGAACATGTCCATCAGCATTGTCTTACCTGCATAGTGCAGCATACTAAGATAAGCACAACAGCTGTCATACATAGTGATTATCGAATCTGCCTTAGTATTTGAAAAGATAGGACAGTGTGATTGTTTTAAATAATAAAAGCAGAAAAAAAGAGTCTAATATCAAAATTAATCATAAAGCAATCCTACATAGAGTTTATAAACTAAATCTCGTTAGATAAAATTATATGTTCAAACAGAAAAATCTACATCTGATGTGATTTATAAGATGAAATCCAACTCCTGAGCATAAGAAATATGCTATCAGATCTTTAAAGCCTATCGTGCATGTTTCAATGTGTCAGAATGAGAACGCACCACTCCCAACATTTCCATACAAATAAATTCCTTTCGGAGCTTGAGGAAGAACAGGCCGTTCTCCGGCTAGTGAATCAATCTTCCTCTCCCGATTAAGATATGAGACCATTCTTCCAACTCCAGGTTCTGGATTCCCTCTTCTCCTCCTGAGCCATTAAGCATAAATTTTAATGAAATCTACAAAATTGTAGCTAAAAGAACACAGAGTTAATGATACGAACCTTTCTTCAGAAAGACAAAAAAAAAAACCTAAAAAAAAAACGAGTGGCATTTGACGGCAGAAGAAATTCAAGCAGATCCCGTATGGTAGGATTCAAGTGAAAAGAATTTTACACATAATTATACCTCTCTAGAGACCTTAAAAACGATAACTAAGGCTTCGTTTGGGACGGCTTTTTTATTGCTTTCTAAAACGGAGTTTTAGTAAAAAATAAAAAATTTTGTACTAAAACTCCGTTTTAAAAAACAGTAAAAAGCCGTCCCAAACAAAACCTAAATCAGAATAACCAAAGCTAAAACTGTATAGACCTGATCTTCTATTAGAGGGTTTCGCCAAATCCTTCTGAAGATCAAAAGTTGAATTCCAAATATAAATATACCTCTCAAGCACATGATCATGTCTCCCTCGAAGGTTTCCATTTAAGTTTGACAACGTAAATCATTAAATTTTTTTAAAATTTACAGAATTTGTTCACATTTTTAAATGTTCATGAAATGGAAAACTGCTGCGTCAAGATATAATTCTCAAATTTACATTAATAGCGCTGATTTGGGCAATCAAAAATATTAAATCAAAGGGCATTTAGAAAAGGCAGCCCTTTGCTGTTATAATCCTTAACAACAAAAATAATTTATCAGCCGTACGAAAAAAATAACAGAGAATAAAAATGCAGGTCCACGATGAATGGCAATTCCTTTTCATATAAAAATTGCTATGATACCATTTTTTTTCGGTGATGGATATGATAATTTATATATTTGCAGAATATTCAAAATTTTAACGTAAAATTCAGAAATTAAATATGAATATCTTAAATTAAAATTGATGATTTTACAAATAATGATAGATAACCCCACCGTCTCAAACTGTGCAGAAATCATTGTCATGTAAGTGAGTATTCCATATTAAAGACATTAAAACATACTATAACTTCACATATATTCACTTGAAAAAAGGTGCAATGAAGAAACAGGGAGAAAAATCCTAGAAGTTCGACACAGTCCACCTTAGCATCCATCTCTTCAAAAACCAACTTTCTCTGTAATTTGATCTTTTCCATTCACCATCTTTTTGCCTAAGTTCAGCTTCTTCCAACATAAGCCTGCGACTCTCATTCTCTCTAACATTTTCCCAGTTAGCAAGCTTTTTCTGCATCAAATACAAATTTTAATACCAAAACAAATAGCTCTAGATTTAGTAAGTTTTAGAGAATATACAATTCCTTACGACTACTCTAGAAACTTACATGATACTCTTCCATCTCCTTTTCATAATGCTCCAGTCTGAGAAGTAGATCTTCAAATTCCATAGCTACCTTTTCTTGAAAAGTGTCATGCTGAAGCTTCCCATCCTCAACCATTCTCTTGTAAAGAACAAGTGGACCTTTCGCGAGCATAACATTGAAAATAAGAAGCATTGACTTGAGAAATAAGTTTAAGATCATATTTAAAACATACAGTATTTAGTTTCAACTTCTCGTACCATATTCATAGTTACAAACAGAAGGAAACAAAAGAAAAAAAGAAAGGTTAAAACTACAATAATTAAAATGGAATAAATTACACCAAAAAAACAAATGTTTTGCAATTACAAATTGCCAAGTAAAGTGAAGGATGAAATGCTATGCATGACTTGATAACGAACTAACTTTAAACTAACAATGAAAACAAATTATTCCAGGCCAGCTTCAAGCTATATTTGTGCCAATTTTTAGACAATGAAAGGAAGCATGGAAACCGTCTAACAACAGATACGACAGAAGAAGTGTAATAACTTACAATTAAATTAATTTAAAATAATAATACTAATAATAACAATTATTATCAATTAATATATAAATTAAAAGGATTTAAATAAAAATTAATAACAACTATTATAAACATACATCTTAATACATATCTAAATCGACACTTGTCCCCATTGGGATTGTTTGATTATTACAAGTTGCAACGCATATGCTCCTCTTAAAAATAGAGGGCGAACAAGCAAGCAGTGTGAATTTGCTAGGGCAAAGGTGAAGTGCAAAAGTGTATGAGCGAGGCTGAATGAACTATGCGTGCATTAGAGAAGTCAATTGCAAGCAGGAAGCCGCACGTGCTAAGCCAATTGTCGAGCGCACATAGGGGCTAGTATATCCAGCAGAGTAGGTTTCATCAACATCGAAAAGCTTAGATTTTTCTCCCATTATCTTTCTCAAGCGAAGTGGTAAGTTTTTCTCAATATATGTTCCCAAATCCTAAATTTTTAGGCTTAGAGATATTCCAAGGGCTTAATAGTGTTGTTGTAAGGTCTCAAGTCCTGAATGAGAAAAGTGAAGAGCAACATTAGGTAGTCGACAGCCAGCGTAAAACTTGTCAAATAATCATGACATGAATCATTTAGTACATTTTTTTAATGCTAGGTCGTTCCTTGAAAGTGACGCGTTGTATGGCCTAAAAATAAAGACAAGTGTGTAAGGGTCACTGCACCGACGTTCGATTAGATGTCGGATAACCCCTTACTGCTCAGATAATTCAATTCAATAACCTCTCTTCTACTGGCCATGCTAGCACACTCTAGCTCCCTTCAAACCACCAGATTGCAGCTTGTTGCCTCTTGAAGTTGCTTGATAACCTGTCAGCTGCTCCCTACAAGATAAACAGATGCTTCACAGCTTGAACCCTACCAAACATGCCTATGCATTCCATATAAGGCCACAAATACACTTCCACCTACCTCTTTTAAGCAAGTCCTTCCATGCAAAGCTGCTACCTATTGCCATGAAAGAGCTTGCCCTTTAGCAAAGATTGTTTATTTTTTTGTAACATTTATTGTAAACATTCATGTTAATTTCAATCGTGTTTTCCCCATTTATTGGGTTGATTATGTCCTAATTTTGTTCCATAAATTTCTTTATATTCTAAACATACAACTTAAGATATAAATTGTGCACACTTTCTATCATTTGTGAATATGCAGTTTTTTCCCTTCATATTTTAACAATATCCAACCAGGATAACTAAACTAAGGAAGCACTAGTATCTTCCAAGCCTATTCCACATTAAAAGGTTTGTGCAGTCCTTGCTACAAAATTCTTAGTTCGCATGCGATGCAAAAGAAAAAAATTATGTCCAAGCAGCTGTTTATTTTCTCATCATAAAATAACACAGAAATGCCTCCCTCAAAACTATTTGATCAAGAAAATTCTTTCGAAGAATATTTCAAAGGAATAAAGAGGCGCCATAGAAAGCTAAAGACAATAAAGGAAAAAAAATAAGATAATGTAAAATAAGTATCAATGAGGAGGAACCCATGGATTCACAAAAATAATGAAAAGATAACTTCCTTCAATGTCAGTTTATACCTTTAATACTGCTTGTATGAGCTCATAATGCACTTTTTTTAGTATCATATACATTTTTCTGTTGTATTATAACAGTGCTCCAATCTTGTCAGCACATAAAAAAGGTTACTTTGATTTCTTAAGATGCCCCTCTAATCATAGTTTGGCTAGCTGCATAAAATGGAATGGAATAATTTTATATTGTGTGAGTAGTACATTTAAGTTATAACTGTTGCATCTTATTTCTTCTATTGCAGGAGCAAGAACTGGAAAGCACATGGATCCAAAAATAGAATATCTATCACTAAATTGTCGAGTAATAGATATGCAATTGAAATCATAATGATTTTCTTTCAAAGGTGTAATGGACAGCATTCAGTTGGAGTGATACATAACCATAGAACGCTTTATAACCATGTGTAGTCAAGCTGTTATCAACATTTTTAATCTGAATAAACACATTGCTTCCCAAATTAAAGGAACTTCTACAAGAATACTCTGCGTTCATCAACCTAGATATCCTTATAATTAACCAGCAATTTTCTCCTCGCATCCTCTGTACAAAATAATATCTTTTTTAATTTCCAAAGCATTTGATAGCCTCGAAACTTCCAATTTATCGTCTTGAAATAAAGGGAGCCAAAACAATTCTCATGTCACCAGCCGCAGGCAGGAACAAAATCACATGCTACAGCTAAACAAATTTTCGAATTGTATACCACAAGCCAAAAATATCACGCCGTGCAGTATGATACCGATGTTTTAGTATTCATAAGAAATCAAGTATCAACACAGCGCACGCAACACAACAACTGCAGCACCACTGCTGCTTACGCTTACCTTCGCCTCGAAAATAAAATATCGACTGGGTTACATGAAGCAAAAGAAAACAAGAAGCCATCATAAATTTCAAGAGCCAATCTGAACTTGAGTGGGAAGAATGATACATTCATGATTCACCTGGATTTCGCCTTTCTGCGGAGGAATGAGATCGATCACAGTAGCAACGAGCTCGAGTTGACTGAAGCGTGCAAGATCGGCGGCCTAGGGTTCCATTAGAGAGCGATCGGCATAGAAGCAAAGTAGCGGAGGAGATTACTCTCATGGTAGCGTGGAAAGGCAATGATACGGAAATGCGGCAGTTCTCGTGCCCGTAGAGGCACAAAGCAGCGCTCCTGCATTCTTTCGCTCGCGTGGCGGCATCACGATGGAGCCACGTTACGCCGAGACACGCCTTTTATATAGCAAGGCCGGAAGAACTTGATCATGTAAGGGCATCTACAATCTAACTCCAACCGAATGATAAAACTTTTATTATTTGGCTGTGGGTAAATATTGAGACATCAATATTGAAGTTGTAATATTCATCTTCACCATTTTTCTGTCTCTACCGAACTTGCTGAAGAAACACACGAAAGAAGTGAACGATCGTTATATTCGCAAAAGGGAGAAAATTGAGTTCGAATGGAGATGAATCACGACATTTTTTAGTTTCACGACATTTTAGAGTGAAAAATGTGAGTTTCGGTTGGAGATGCCCTAAGTCCACTCGAGATAAAATGATTAAAATTAGAATATATTAAAATTTTAGCATTATTTTAATTTATATTTAAATTTCTTTAATTTTCAAATATTTATCTTATAATACTAAACATTTTATTTTATAGTTTGATATAAATCTTACCACGTGTTAGAATAGTTACAATGCTAGACTAAATTGGGAGTTCTACATTTTAGTTTTATATAAGGATCTAACACATATAAAATAATAGTGTTAGAATTGTCAGAAACATCATAATTTTTATATGGAAAATTCAAGAAAGGGAAAAATCATGATGGTTGAAATGATTTCACTAGTGTTCATCATCAGTTACAAATAATATCTTTCATTAGGTAAAGACATTGATTCAATGTAATAAATATGTATTGTATATAACATATTGTGGCTGAATTTAAAAGAACTCGGTGGCATAAGAGTTACCTTAAAAATATTGTTCGCTTAGAAAATATTAGAAATGATATTTCTTTATTAGATTTAAACGAGAATTTGACTTTTAACATGACACAATAAAAAAAAAGATTAATGTAGCCGACCCCACGTAGTGGGATGAAGGCTTGATGTTGTTATTGTTGTTGTTGTTTTTATGTTTAGTTGTACATATTTTAGAAGAGTAGACTAAAGATTAAAGAAAACTAGCATAAATATCAATGCTGATGTTGGGAGCGATTGTAAGTGATTAAGTGAATAGGCATTGATGGCATTTAATTTCTCTATGTATTAACTTAAGTCCAAAGAAAATTGATGGCATTTAAAATTTCTAATAAACAAAAATTGCATCCCTAGTGGTAAATCTTCAATTTCATTAAGTCTCAAAAATAAATCCTCCAAAATTTCCATATTATTAAATTGAAAAAACCTAGGCATTCTCAACACATAACCTATTAATCACATGAAGCATCCATTAATCTGGATCGCAAAAATCAACACTAAGAGCATGAAAATACTAAATCCTCAAATTCTCAAGCATTATTATCGACACATTCTAAGTAACGCTAATATTGATGAGTTAAAAACTTAACCATAGAATATCCTTATTAGGATTAAGGCTAAAAGATCAAACCTAGGCTCTAATACTACTTTGTCACACCCCGCCGCTAGGCCTATAAGAAAATCATGTTAAGGTGCAAGTTGAAAAAAATTTATAAATTAATTTTAAATCGATGGAATTATAAGACTTCGATAATTTGTATCCACCAATAAAATTATCAAAGCACTAACCCCAAAACACCTACCAAATATCAATCAAAATATAAATGAAATCAAGCTATACTCTTAAGTTGAGTACATAATTTTACCTTAAATAACTCTCAAGATGAACATCAAGCATGAACCAAAAGCTCCTCCAGAAGTTGCACAACTATTAACTTGAAACCATGAAATGAAAGGTATGAGTTTTCAAGAAACAAACTCAATAGGTCAAACCCTTCTGAGTAAAATTTAAAAACTAAGCATTGGCATAAATATGAGCAAAGATAATGTCATGAGTGAAAAATAAATAAAGTGGGCCACAATAATTGCAAACAAGGTATAAAAGATGAGATTATTTAATTTATAAATCATTTAATAAAGTTTATACATAGCAAAGTTCATAAAAATTATTCATGCAAACTAATAATCCTTACATTAAAATTCAATGCACATTCACTTAAAGGCATGCAATATTTATACATCCAACAATGACTCCTTAATAACCTTTTTTCTCTTTATATCAATGCATAGTTATTTGTAGTTGATTCACTATAATACCCTATTGAGAAAGGTAGGCACCAATCACAAGAAAATTCATTGATTTCTCATAGAGTCGTTACTCCATGCATGGACTCGTCGGTTGGCTAGCCATTATCCAAAAGGGTTGAATATCGACCTTAAATGCATTAGACACAAAAGCATATATAATATATTTTGCATTGCATTAATATATCATAATATATAATTATTTATATTACATAACTCATGATTTGTATGAGAAATAATTATCCAAAAAAAAAAAAAAACTTAGAACCAAATACATAAAATTATTTAGGAATTTGTGTAACAATTAATATGACAAAGCTAATTATCAAATCGTGTCAAGATGATCAGTTGAAATATTATGAATGAATAAGCACGTTCTACTATATATTATTAATAGTTAGAACATTCAATCAGCAGTAATGCTTGTGCCCCTAATAAGGGAGGGTACACTTTGCCATGCCCCAAAAAATAAAAATTGAAAGGATTATCTAATATATCTTTTTAAATCATATACGATAGATTCTAAAAATAATCAATATAAATCAATATATATCCAATAAAAGAATTTAAATATCATACACATTAAAATATTTCAATATTGATACATCATCAAAAAATTAACTTGATCGGGCACGAATCTCGAGGCAAAGTCAAGTTGGAAACTTCCAAAATTAAAATTTGAACCATCTGAACTCTGATTTTAGCAAACTTATAGTTGAACTGAATGTCTCATAAATACGAGCCCAACGACACCAAATTTGACTCAATCTGAGCCCAAATGAGTTCAAATCAATGACCCGAAGCGTTGTTGGAGGGTTCGAACCACAATTTGGGTTACCAAATGGTTTCCAAACATGACGTGCTTATAGTAGAATAGAGCGTCTCGACGAGACAAATCCAACGAGACCAATATCACTAAATTCAGACATCACTATGACATTCAAATGTCCATCAAACGGTCCATGATCAAGGGATTCATCATCGACCGTCCATCCAACCACTCCGCATTTACCCTTGATCTCTCACCTATTTACGGGTCATGTCACTTCAGAAATCTATAAATAGACCCCTCATTTCTCTTAAATGGTGGCTCCAAGCAAGAAGAGAAGAGAATGAAGAGAAGGAAGAAGCTCCTCCTCGACCACCGCCAGATTTTCACTGGACCACCGCCTGACGTCGTTGCTCCGCCGGACCACCACTTGAAGCCCTCACCTCCTCTGGACCACCACTTAAAGCCCTCACCTCCACCAGACCACCGCCTGACGTCGTTGCTCCGCCTGACCACCACCTAAGGCCCGAACTTCTATTAGACCTTCATTGGAGGTCCTCACCTTCGCCAGACCACCGCCTGACAACGTTGCTCCGCTGGACCACTACATGAGGCCCTGAGTTTCGCGGGACCACCACTTGAGGCCATGCGTTCTGTTGGACCACCACCTGAGGCCCGGACTTCTCCTAGACCGCCACGTGACGCCCAGACTTCTACCGGACCACCACCTGAGGTCTGAACTTCTGTCGAACCATCACCTGAGGCTCGAACTTCGATCGGACCACCGCCTGATGCCTGGAGTTCTATCGAAGTACCACCCTACTACTACGATCTTTCTGACCTCGATCTCCTACCAACTATGATCTTTCGGACTCCTGTCCCATGCCAACTATGGTCCTTCTGACCTCCATCATCTATTATGGTCATTCCGACCTCCATGACCTGACAACGATCTTTATGATCTCGGTCTCCTACCGACTACGGTCCTTTCGACCTTCATCGCCTACTATGATCCTTCCGACCTCCATCACCTGAGAACGATCTTTATGACACCGGACTTCTGTCGATTATGGTCCTTCCGACCTCCATCGCCTATTGTGGTCCTTCCGAGCTCCATCACCTGATAATGATCTTTTTGACTCCAGTCTCATCGTAACTACGATCTTTATGACCCCGGTCTTCTGCCGACTACAATCCTTTCAACCTCCGTTGCCTACTATGGTCCTTCCGATCTCCATCACCTAACAACGATCTTTCTGACCTCGGTCACCTGCTAAATTTGTTCTTTCAGACCCTTGTCTAATGTCGCCTACGATCCTTTCGACCTTCGTCGCCTACTATGGTCCTATCGACCTCCATCACATGACAATGGACTTTCTAACCCCGGTCTCCTGCCAACTATGATCTTTTGGACCTCTGTATCCTACTAACTACGGTCCTTCCGACCTCCATCACCTACTATGGTCCTTCCGACCTCCATCACCAGACAAAGACCTTTTTGACCTCTATCCTATCGACTGTGGTTGTGCCGACCAAAGAAATATGTATATATTGTAACTTAAACCATGTAATGCGCTCTATATGATGTGCATTTGTACCATCAAGCCAAGGCATTCTCCCAAGGAAGGGCCTCATTTGTAATCGACTGTAAATATTAGTGGATTCATTCAAACTGGGCTAGTCCCCATAGTTTTTCGCCCTTTTTAGGGGTTTCCATGTAAAAACTCTAGTGTCTCTTATGAACGCTACACCTTCTCTCTTATCTGCTTGTGTGCTAGATCTTCGTACAATATTAAGACGTTAAACTATATACTTCTCTTCTGTCGCGAATACTCCAGGATGCAACAAATATATTCATTCCTTAAGATCACATTTATAATAGATAGGATATCACTAACAATTAATAAGTCTATAAATAGCTCTTGATTACAAAATAATACAAAAAAAAGAGATAACTTGAAGATCTTAATCCACCTCACTGCATAAAGTCATGGCCCCTTCCATGACTAGAAATCAATAAAATCACATAATAAGCTAACTAAGCCCAACAAAAATTCAAAACTTATTAAAACTTTTAATACAAGATTTAAGAAATCAATATGTACACTCATCTCAATCAATATAACAATAACATTTAATATCATCAATAGTCAGTTATCACTGATACGATACAATATGATCAATAACATAATGTAAAGAAATAACATGCTTAAATCCATAAATCAACAACAGGTGCAACAACATAAATATATCAGTAATTAATAAACTAGTGACCAATAAATCTATACTATAAATCATGAACATACATGTATCATTATCATCAATCTTGTCAATCTTATCAATTATATATTATATAAAAAAAAAGTACATTTAACCATTCATATGCTATATATGCAAACACATTCTAATTTATTGATCAATGCTATCAATGTACGTATGTATGTATCAGCATATGATTCAACAAAGTTGTACATCCAACTTTAATGTGGTATTTTATTATTTAATTTTGTATTCATTGTATCATTTTATCATCATCATTATTATTATCATTACATCATATTTATAATTATTATTATGTGTGTCGTTCAATAAATTATTAAGAGTCGTTACCTTCTGCCCATCAATGCAATCAATCATCTGTTACAAGCTATAGCTAGAATAACATCACAAATCATCTTTAAATGAAAGCTCTTCAGCCCATCTCATGTATAACGTATTATCATTTTAATATCCAATCCATATTAATTATAATGTTCACACCCAACCTTCCTTGCTTACATGCAAACATTATATTGATTTCATATTTGTTGTATCAATCTCTCTTTAATATATAAAATGCAACATGAAATACTTAAATCTATAAAATACTCAAAAATCTGTATATTAGTTTATATTTTCAAAAAATCATAAATTTCATTTTATCCAGTAAAATTTAATGTCATTACAATCAAAATGTCCATCAAATTCATATATATCGTATACGAAAAGTTAAACTGTAAAAGTGTGATAAATAAAGAGAAAATATATTTTTATTGATTTAAGAAAGATTAAATTCGTCAAACTCAAAATCATTAAAAACTAAAGTGAGATTTGGGTTACTTACAACAATCAGAAGACTTTTTCTAACTGAAGTAATGGATAAAAATGACTAAAACATGACTTTCTCTCTCTTCCCTTCCTCTCCCTTTCCCTCTCTTCTTTCATGGCAAGCCAAGCATAAATGGGGGTGGTGGGGGCATTGAGGTACTTTAGTGCTTAGGATTTTACAATAAATGTACATAAAAATACGATTAATAGCCTACGACTGCAACATTGCATGTTGAATTCAAAACTACTATAAAATAAAGCCTCTAATACCACAATGGTAATTTCTAGCGTTATTGTGCTCTCAAGCCTAGTGCCACAACTCTACAAGCACAATACCAAAGCACTCCATTTCTAATAGAAATTTTCATTTTCATTTTAAAATAATTTTCCATATTTTTTATTGTCATATTGAATCCTTGATAAAAAGTCATTTAATAAATATAAATCATAAGCAGTTGACTATTCTGATCATAATGTTGCTCCTCTCATGCCAACACATGGTACACTACAAACCCTTGAATTGAGATCACGTCGGTATCCATCAACTTATAAGGTGACTTCCCATCTTTGTGTGATAGCCCAAAATATTAACTATCGAAATATTATACGCTTTGGCCTAAGGGCCTCATAGTTTTATTCTATTGGTGTAATTTCTTAGGAGGTCACCCATCTTAAGATTTCTCCATAATGAGCACGCTTAATTACATAATTTATTAATAAAATTTTCACCATTACACCAAAAGGTGCCTTGATATTTAAAATTTTAGTTTATTTTACTTAAGAGGTTTTACAATCTCTCCCACTTAAATAACTAACATTTACGTCAGTATTCTTATCCCAGAATCAGCCACCATGCAGATAGGATTCTAAATGTGGCCCCTACAAGTTCAAGTTGTGACTCCCGTCACGTAGCACTTTGTCCCATATAGGGTTCAAGAGGTGGCTCATATGACATAGCACTTTGTCTTGTATGACACTTAGTTCCCATCTTTCGGCTGGTATATTACTTTGATATCATTTGTGATAGCTCACATTCTTAACTATCGAGATATTGTTTGCTTTGGCCTAAGGGCCTCAAGGTTTTGTCATGTTGGTGTAATTTCCTAGGAGGTCACCCATCCCAAGATTTCTTTGGGATGAGCACGGTTAACTACGAAGTTTCTTAATGAAAATTTAACCATTATATCAAAAGACATCTTGATGTTTAAGAGTTTAGCTTCTTTTACTTAAGGGGATTCATAATCTCTCACACTTAAGTAACTGACATCTTCGTCAATATCTTTATCCCATAATCATCCATCAAACAGATATGATTCTATAGGTGGTACCTACAAGTTCAAGTTGTGACTCCCGACTCCCACCACGTAGCACTCTGTCTCATATAGAATTCAAGATGTGGCTCCTATAGCATAGCACTTTATCTTGTATGACATTTAGTTCTCATCTTCCAGCTTGTATATTGCTCTGATATCAATTGTTACAGCCCAAAATCTTATTTATCGAGATATTGTTTGCTTTGATTTATTGGCCTCATAATTTTATACTGTTGGTGTAACTTCCAAAGATGTTATCCATCCTATGATTTCTTCGAGACGAGCATGCTTAACTGCAAAGTTTTTTTTTAATGAAATTACAATCATTACACCAAAAGACGCCTTGATATTTAGGAGTTTAACTTCTTTTACTTAAAGGATTTCACACTTTGAGATTACATTCATAATCATCTTGAGAATTATTAATGTATTCAAAAATGAAAAAATCACCCCATCTTTGGACCTTACATTCTCCAAAAGCCAAAATTATAAATGACTCCTTGTTAGCTAGCTGCACACCACCCCTAGGATTAGGGGTGTCAATTTCGGGTCATGGGTCGGGTTGCCGGATCAAAATCGGGTTTTTGGGTCAAACTCGGGTCAATTTCGGGTCAAAGGGTAATCCGAACCCGACCCGATTTTTGAAACGGGTCAAAATGCTGAACCCAAACCCGACCCATTTCGGGTTCGGGTTGACCCCCCCGAAATTTTCGGGTCGGGTTCGGGTCGGGTTTTCGGATCGTGTCAAATATTGACACCCCTATCTAGGATGAAAGATGTGGAATCAAGGATCATCGCCAATCAGCCTTCCACCTATTCGAAGAAGACGAAGATGGCGGTGGCCTGGAGCACCTACATGTCATGAAAGCAGGCAAGCTTTGCCATAATTATCATCCTCTCTCACGCACCTGCGAGCTAGTACTTCATATTAACATTCAAGGAGGTCTCAGAGGAAAACATTTTGAAAGTGACAAGGCGGCTCTTGCAATATCGTGTTCATCCAGCTGTTATCTACTTCGATTCTTAATCCACGACCAAAATCGAAACGTAGCTTCTGTTTCTTCTCCAACGTGTGCAAAGAGTCTTTAATCCTCAATACAAATTGCAGAAAGCTAGTTCGCAAGCTGTCCTCTTGATCTTGCTTGAAGCAACACGAATCGACCTTCCACTCTCTTTCATGCTACTGCTCTACTCTCTCTCCTCCGCACCTCCCATGCCCTAAGTCTTGATTCCTATCTTAAAGGCTTAAGATTTCTTTAATAGGGCACGAGACGTGATGAGAATTAGGTTGGTTGAACCAATTCAGTTCAACCTCCCCCTATTTCAGGGAGCTTTATTCTATGTGGATATCGAAAAGTTCTCCTGTCCGATTAAGCCCTCGGTATCGAGAGAACGCGGGTATAACACTCGGTACCGAGCACGGTACATTTTTTGGGTGACGTGACGCATTTTTATTGATTTCTGGACGCCGTTCGGACTCCGCACATAATAATAAACCTATTTTAGGTTACTACAAGATGAAGAACCATAGTCGTTGGGTGATGGTGGTTGTAGATCCATAGTAGGAGGATGGAGACCTGATACATCACGCGAAAATTATATTGATCGGGCACAAATCTCGAGGCAAAAGCTAGTTGGAAACTTCAAAAATTAATTTCGGGAGCATGTGAACTCCGAATTCAGCGAGCTTACAGTCAAACTGAGCGTCTCGGAAATATGAACCCAACGACACTAAGATTAACCTAATCTGAGCCCAAATGAGTCTGAATCAAGTGTTTAAAGCGCTGTTGGAAGGTTCAAACCACAATTTGAGTTACCAAATAGTCTCCGTTTTTGACGAGCTTATACTCGAATCGAACGGATCGACGAGACGAATCCAACGAGCCCAAGATCATCAAATTCCGACATCATTAAGGACTTAAAATATCCAACGAACGGTGCATGATCAAAGGATTCGATATCGGCCGTCCATTCAAACCACTCCCTGTTTGCCCTTGATCTCACGCCTATTTACGGGCTATGCCACTCCAGAAAAACTATAAATAGAGCCCTCATTCTACACCAAAGGGACTGAAGTGAAGAGAGAGAAGAAGAAGAGAAGGAGAAGGAGAAAGAGGAAAAGGAGATTCCTCACCTCCTCGACCACCGCCGCTGGAGCTCTTCCTGCCGCCTGAAGACGCCGGAACTCTGCCGGATTTTCGGGAAACGCCAGGAATTCACAGAATTTTGTAAATTTCGTGGAAGAAACAAATTATACTTGTATTATCCCAACTTGTGGGACGAAATCCGCCATTTGTAATCTACGAAAACACTAGTGAAATTTTACAACTGGGCAAGGCCCCGTGATTTTTTCCTTTTTTGGGTTTTCCACATAAAAACTCTTGGTGTTCACATTCTCTTTTCTGTTTGTGTGCGAAATACTCGTGCAACGCTAGGATGCGAATTTACAAACTCTACCGTCGCGTATATTCTCGCACGCAACAGTTTGGCGCCGTCTGTGGGAAACACAATCCCACTACTTCGAGTACTGCTACGATGGTAAATAGGCGCAGCAGTCGTTTACTTGGAGCTTCTCGCTCCAACTCTCATCAGTCCAGAAGTCCGTCTATTAACCAAAGACGACTAATGTCAGCATCTTTTCATCCTGGGGGGCAGAATGCTGCCGGAGAAGGGATCTCGGGACCTTCTTTAGAAGAAAGAATTCGGAAGATGGAAGAATCTCAGAACGAGATCTTTCAACTCCTGCGAGATGATCGACAGCCGACATTGGAGGAGGTCCTTCGCCCTCGGGATCCACCAAGGGTTGAAGATATTCAATTCGAGCATCGTTAAGAAGAAATTCATCTTCCTCCACCTAGGAGACATCCTCAATTACAACAGGAAGATGAATTCACCGATACAGCGAGCTCAACACATCCTTCTCCCTCGACTCGACAGCCTCGTAATTTTTTGGAACTCATAGAAGGCTCTCCCCAACCACACATTGCGGGACTCCCTCACAATGTCCTGCGTCGCGAACTGGGAAAATTGGTACGGGAAGAGTTCCCCCGAGGAGATGTGAGGCATGCTCTCCGACAGAAGAATTTCCAGGAGTCGTCACCTCTAACTGAAGCCATTCTTTAGCACCCCATTCCGGTCGGATTCAAAGTGCTAAACGTTGAGTCCTATGACGGGATGACCGACCCGTATGAGCATATTGACTACTACAGAACCATTATGCATATTCAACGAGCATCAGACGCGCTTCTCTGCCAGGTCTTTCCCGCCACCCTTAAAGGACAGGCCCGAACGTGGTTCTACTCGCTTTCACCTGGAACAATCCCCTCTTTTGTCAAATTGGCCAAAGTATTCGTCGAACAATTTGTGGTCAATCAAAGAATTGCTAAGGATTCTTCCCACCTCTCCGGGATCCGCCAAAATGAGGGAGAATCGTTGAAGGAGTATTTTTAACAATTTTCCACTGAAGCACGATAGATTTCAGGAGTAGACCCTGAATTACTCAGAGGGGTCTTTCTTGGAGGTCTTCGTCCTGGTCCCTTCCATTCGGCCCTTATGCAAGACACCGTCCATTCATACGCTGACTTGATCCATCGCGTGGAGGCACAAATCTCTGCGGATGAAGCTATAAATGCCCACAAGAAACAGTTTGAGCAAATCAGCGGGAAGCGCAAAGGTGCACCTGGGATGAATAATTCTTTCTCACAGCAGAAAAAGCATGGGAAGAATAATCTACCTCACAGGTCTCCATCACCACGACGAGAACCCCGACATGAGAAGGAGTACACCCCACTCAATACATCCCAAACAAATGTATTAATGGCCATCCGAGATCAGGAGAACGTGAAATGGCCACACCCTTTGAAGCCCAACGTTGGAAATCAGGAGCAATATTGCCACTTCCATCGTAGCCGTGGGCACACTACTGAAGCATGTTGGCAACTCAAGGAAGAAGTTGAGAGACTAATCCGGCAAGGATATCTCCAACAATTCATCAAGAATGCGCCAACCCGAGAGGAAGCTCGTCCCGCTGGGGGGCAAAGTCAACTACAAAGACAACCATTGAATAATATTCAAATGGTTGGAGAGATTGAATGATCACACACTTCGTGTATTTGTATTAACAA
Source organism: Dendrobium huoshanense (assembly GCA_016618105.1). NCBI lineage: Eukaryota > Viridiplantae > Streptophyta > Magnoliopsida > Asparagales > Orchidaceae > Dendrobium > Dendrobium huoshanense. The sequence continues at coordinate 99,200,851 of CM028359.1, read as the reverse complement.
TATTACTTGTCTTGTTGTCGCTCTTATATTGAGTAGAGTGTTACTTTGATATCTCTAATGTCTTCTTCCAAGTTTAATGTTGTGGTATTGTCACCATACGTAGATCTTGTGTGTTGAGTGCTTTGTAATTTGTAAGTCGTACTAGGAAACTATTATACTATCTTACGTAATACAGTAATAGAATGTTCGTATTGTTGTGATATGATTTTTTCTCTTATGAAAGATAAGAAAAAACTCCTCAAACTCTTTTTCTGTGATTCGTGAAATACACAATCCATATTGTATCTTAATCACCGGATGATCAATCCCAGGGGGATTTGATCCGACCTCATCCACACAGGTTAACGTCGTCGAGCAGGGCTCCGACATACAACCTCGGATAGGTCTTACATCCTTAGTGGATTCTTCTGATCTCATCCACACAGGTTAACGTCGTCGAGCAGAGGTCCGACATACAACCTCGGATAGGTCTTACATCATTGGTGGATTCTCTCGATCTCTTCCACACAGGTTAATGTCATCGAACAAATATTCTGACATACAACCTCGGATAGGTCTTACATCCTTGGTGGATTCTCCTGACCTCATCCACACAGGTTAACGTCGTCGAGCAGGGCTCCGACATACAACCTCGGATAGGTCTTACATCCTTGGTGGATTCTCTCGATCTCTTCCACACAGGTTAACGTCGTCGAGCAGGGCTCCGACATACAACCTCGGATAGGTTTTACATCCTTGGTGGATTCTCTCGATCTGTTCTACACAGGTTAATGTCATCGAACAAATATTCTGACATACAACCTCGGATAGGTCTTACATCCTTGGTGGATTCTCCTGACCTCATCCACACAGGTTAACGTCGTCGAGCAGGGCTCCGACATACAACCTCAGATAGGTCTTACATCCTTGGTGGATTCTCTCGATCTCTTTCACACATGTTAACGTTGTCGAGCAGGGCTCCGACATACAACCTCGGATAGGTCTTACATCCTTGGTGAATTCTCTCGATCTCTTTCACACAGGTTAACGTCGTCGAGCAGGGCTTCGACATACAACCTCAGATAGTTCTTACATCCTTGGTGGATTCTCCTGACCTCATCCACACAGGTTAACGTCGTCGAGCAAGGCTCCGACATACAACCTCGGATAGGTCTTACATCCTTGGTGGATTCTCTCGATCTCTTCCACACAGGTTAATGTCATCGAACAAATATTCTGACATACAACCTCGGATAGGTCTTACATCCTTGGTGGATTCTCCTGACCACACAGTTTAACGTCGTCGAGTAGGGCTCCGACATACAACCTCGGATAGATCTTACATTCTTGGTGGATTCTCCTGACCTCATCCACATAGTTTAATGTCATCGAACAAATGTTCTGACATACAACCTCGGATAGGACCTCTATTCGTCGTCGGACTTCTGCTCATCGACGAATTCTCGTCGGTCTTCTACCCGATGTTGAACTTCTACCCGACGTCGGACTTCTGCTCGTCAGCGGACTTCTACTCATCGTCAGACTTCTACCCGTCGACAAACTTTCATCGGTCTTCTGCCCAAGGCCGTACTTCTACCCGATGTCAGACTTCTCCTCGTTGGCGGACTACTACTCGCCAGCAAACTTCCGCTCAAATGGCATTCAAATCCCGTAACTCCTGCGCGCGAGGAGGGGCACTAATTCAAGCAGGGGAAATTTCCCGCTCGCAAATAGCGGAAGCCTCAGCCACCAGAGAGCCGTAGGGGAGGAGAAAAAATCCCGTAACTCTTACGCGCGAGAAGGGATGCTAATTCGAGCAGGGAAAATTTCCAGCTCGCAAATAGCAGAAGCCTCAGCCGCCAGAGAGCCGTGGGGGAGGAGAAGAAATCCCGTAACTCCTGTGCGCGAGGAGGGCGCTAATTCGAGCAATGGAAATTTCTCGCTCGCAAATAGCGGAAGCCTCAGCCGCCAGAGAGCCGTGGGGGAAGAGAAGAAATCCCGTAACTCCTGCGCGCGAGGAGGGACGCTAATTCGAGCAAGGAAAATTTCTCGCTCGCAAATAGCGGAAGCCTCAGCCGCCAGAGAGCCGTGGGGGAGGAGAAGAAATCCCGTAACTCCTGCGCACGAGGAGGGGTACTAATTCAAGCAGGAAAAATTTCCCGCTCGCAAATAGCGGATGCCTCAGCCGCCAGAGAGCCGTGGGGGAGAAAGAAAGAGAAAGGTGCAAGTTTTCTAAAGGCCTAGGAGGCCTATTTATAGGTTTTGAAGAGAATAGGCGGAAGTTATGGAAATTTTCGAAATTGTCCAATTTTAGAAATTTTTTCCGAATTTTTGGAATTTTTTTGACAAAAAAAAGGCCAAAAAAAGCATCTTTTCGAGTAGTTGGGCCCCACAATGGCGGTGCAGCGAAGCGATGCGCCCCTCGCGCGCGAAACGGCGATCCGCGTGAGCAGGCCCGCGGATCGCGGGCCCTTGTTTCGCGCGAAACCACTCGCGCAGCCGCTCCGCGCGGCCCTCAGACCGCGCCCCGCGCGGTCCTAAAACCACGCCCCGCGCGCGCGGTCGGTAAAACCGCGCTCCGCGCGGTTTCGTGGAAGCCACCGCCGGCGTGCGGCGGCATGTGGCGGCCGGCCGGTTCGGCCGCCTATTTATGTATGGGCCCAATTTTTGGCCCGGACGGTCTGATTCAGACGTTTTTGGGGTCCCCGGACACGTTTTTCGACGTTCCGGACTCGATTACGACACTTTCGGAACTCAACGAGGCCTCTATGGTGAAGTTCGAGCAAAATGTTAATTTTTGGAGCGTATTTTTTGGTGTTTAGACCAGTGCAAATTGTCGACGCATGTATTTTTGGACTCCTGGTGTTTTGACGTCCGAAAATAGGGGGACAACTAATACATCACGCGAAAAATATATTGATCGGGCACGAATCTCGAGGCAAAAGCTAGTTGGAAACTTCAAAAATTAATTTCGGGAGCATATGAACTCTGATTTCAGCGAGCTTACAGTCAAACTGAGCATCTCGGAAATACGAGCCCAACGACACCAAGATCAACCTAATCCGAGCCCAAATGAGTCTGAATCAAGTGTTCAAAGCACAGTTGGAAGGTTCAAACCGCAATTTGAGTTACCAAACGGTCTCCGATTTTGACGAGCTTATACTCGAATCGAACGGTTCGACGAGACGAATCCAACGAGCCCAAGATCATCAAATTCTGACATCATTAAGACCTTCAAATATCCAAAGAACGGTGCATGATCAAAGGATTCGATATCGGCCGTCTATTCAAACTACTCCCTATTCGCCCTTGATCTCACGGCTATTTACAGGCTATGCCACTCCAGAAAACTATAAATAGAGCCCTCATTCTACACCAAAGGGACTGAAGTGAAGAGAGAGAAGAAGAAGAGAAGGAGAATGAGAAAGGGGAAAAGGAGATTCCTCACCTCCTCGACCACCGCCGCCGGAGCTCTTCCTGCCGCCTGAAGACGCCGGAACTCTGCCGGATTTTCGAGAAACGCCAGGAATTCGTAGAATTTTGTAAATTTTGTGGAAGAAACAAATTGTACTTGGATTATCCCAACTTGTGGAACGAAATCCGCCATTTGTAATCTACGAAAACACTAGTGGAATTTTGCAACTGGGCAAGGCCCCGTGGTTTTTTCTCTTTTTGGATTTTCCACGTAAAAACTCTTGGTGTTTACTTTCTCTTTTCTGTTTGTGTGCGAAATACTCGTGCAACGCTAGGACGCGAATTTACAAACTCTACCGCAACGTATATTCTCGCACGCAACAAGACCAAATATTATAGTAGGATGATGACGGTCGGAAGTACCATGGTCAAGAGACAATAATCAAAAGACAATTGCAGGAGGCTTTCAGTTCAGCCTATCCCATATATTGAAGATTCTATGAACAGAAGTAATGAGAGAACTAATTAAAAGAATATAATTTTGTCTGATATAATGTTGATAATTGTTGATATTATACACTATATGTCATTCTTAATTGATTTATTTAATTAATGTAACTGTTATCCCAAATGATTGGGAATGAATGTATCGTAATTTAAAGAGCAACAATCAATTATCTAGTAATTTTATTAGCATGGAATAGCTTTTTTTTTTTTTTAAATTTTGCATTATCATAAAATGAGAATGTTTCATCAAATAAAATAAATTATATCTAAAATGTGAGTGCATTTTCATGTATATGATGTCATAATTTCTCTCTATTAAAAAGCGACTCAATAAAGGTTATTTTAGGCTTCGAATAGGACAAATTTCTTACCACTTTACTTTTTAGATCATAATTATAATATTTGTTTGACCACTATTTTTTCAATAAATTTTCGTGCTTAAAAGCTGCTTTCTTCACAACAGCTTTGCAATCATCTTTATAAAAATTGCATCCGTCCCAAGTTGTATTTGATAATGAATCTTATATGTGTATGATGACGGGTGCATATGGTCTATTTAGTAAAAAAAAAAATATGATTGGTGTCTATAGTTCTGAAATTAAAGAATACTAAATAAAGAAGTAGTAAAGTTTCATGCTTTAATATCATACCCTAATGAGTATCCATAGGAAAGTTGAAAGCAACTTTTGCAACTTTCCAAGTTATTTGTAGGTGCTTAGGTGATTTTTACCTTTCCACTATTCATTCTATGGTAGAAGAAGATGGGAAGTTAGTATGTAATATAAGAATGAGTGAAGAGATATTGCAAATTGACTAAGCTTAATGGAAATTTTTTTTTTCAGGCTAAGAAAAAATACACATTAATACAAACAACAACATCATCAAGCCTTTATCCCACTATGTGGTACTGGCTACATGAATTATTTTTTTTCATTGTGTTCTATTAAGAATCAAATTCTCATTTAAATCGATATAACAAAAGTCAACTCTAATACATCTACCTTCCTAACCGGGTCATCGGAAGGCCGTCGTTTTATGCGACCAAACCATCTAAGGCGACTGTTTCTAATCTTATCTTCCACTAGAGCTACTCCAACCTTTTTACTTATAAGCTCATTTCGTATCATGTCATGAATCCTTTAACATATACAGTAATAAATGATCAAATTAAGGAGATGTATTTGAGTTAAAGTTTAATATTTTTGGATAGTTGTGCATCAAAATTGGTAAGTGTATGAATTTAAAGATTCAAAATAATTAATTTGCAAATTATTTGAATTCAATTTCCTTTTTGTTTCACTTCAATTCAAACAAAGCCTAAATGGTTTGATCAGCTTCTTGCTCATTACTGGAACAGATAACACCTCTACTGGAAGCACCAACAGTAAAAAGTTTACATAGACAAGCAGAACATACTTTCTTCTACCTTTGACAACAGTATCCTGCAGGAACCATAGGCTATTAAGCATTCATTGAACTATGTTCTGGCTGCAACAATTGAATAAGAAACTTAAAATCTCATTCAATTGAAACTCATACAATTTCTCTTTCATTACAAATTAGAAATTAAAAGAGAAAATAAATACTAACAACTTCTTGTAAATAGACAAAAAGAACTAAGCTGAGAGCAGAAGGAACAACAAAGCTACATAAAGTGATTATCAGACAACAGAAATTTACACTGAAAAAGTAGTGTTCATCTTTTTTGGAAATTCAGCAATTTGATTGCAGTTGCAAATAAAAGAGCAAAGAAAAGTGCAAATCCAATGACCATAAATGCGACGAAACCTAAGAAATCGCGCCGATATCCAAAATAACTTGTCATAAACTCTGCAACTGTTTCATTTGTCTCTAAAGGTTCATGAACATCTCCATACTGTGATATGAGCAGTCCATACAATGTCCATGCAACAGGGCAAGCCCAGGAATACCATCTCCACCAAAAAGGCATCCTCTGCATATAAAAAAACCATCATTAAGAGTAAAAACATCACAGAGAGAGAGAGATATGAAGGATAGAGATTTGACTTACCGGTCGCGGGATAACAAATCCCGAGAAAAGGTTCCATATGCTATAAAATGCAGAAGAAATTATACCAGCTACCTGGACATTGCGGGTCACACCAACTGCCAGCATACCATAGAAAGTGAAGTATAGTAGTGTGAAGTACATGAAGAAGAGATACCATAAGAACTTAGCAGAAGTCCATTCAAAGCCAATCATAGAATATACTATGGTAGAGTATGCTATTGTCTGAACCAAGACATAAGGGAACTCAATTGTAACCTATATATTGTTTGAAGAAAGAAACTATAAGAAACATATAAACATAAAATATAGCTTCGATGACAAATACAGAAGAGAAGAGTTGCGTGGTAAGGCAAAAATTACTTGTCCAAAGGCATAAGGAAATGCTGAGTACATTCCTGCTGCCTTTTCTCTATAGAACACTGTTCGCTCAATAGACACAACTGGCCTTATTGATGAAGAATATGATATCCCCATGAATAGAACAGCAGCATACATAGAACCCATTGCATTGAATAAATCCTGTGGTTTTCCTCTAAAATCATTCAAATAGAAAGTCAGATTAATCGTTTTGATGTAACTCTTTGTATAAAGAAGTATTCATATCAATTCTTATTCAAAAGTATGGGTGTCAATATTTGACATGACCTGAAAACCCGACTCGAACCCGACCTGAAAATTTTGGGTTAGGGTCAACCCGAAACGGGTCGGGTTTGGGTTCAACTATTTGATTCGTTTCAAAAATCTGGTTGGGTTTGGGTTGACCCTTTGATCCGAAATTGACCCGTTTTGACCCAGCAATTCGAGACTGACCCGTTTTTACCCTTTTTTGAACCGAAAAGCGGAGATAGACCCATTTTTGGACCTGAAAACTAGCAGTTTTTTGTTGGCACCAGGTCATTCGGGTCGTGTCGGTTTGACCCGGACCCGAAGCGAGTCCGGTTTGTGTCCGGAAAACCGATCCGTTTGCAAAAACGGGTTGGGTTCGGGTTGACCTGAATAGTGTTGGGTCAGTTTCGGGTTTGACCCGAACCCGACCCGTGACCCAAAATTGACACCCCTGTTCAAAAGTGTCATATACCTTTTTTTGCCAAGACCCCAGAAGATTCCTCCAAACATGAAGGCTATCATAATAGTGAAGAAAAACCTCAATGTAGTATATGAAGGGTTTCTCCAATATGATAAGCGTTGTTTCCAAAGGCAAGCTATGCATTGAGTTGAAAAAGATTGTGAATACGTCGTCGGAAAATAGAGATCAACTGTTCCAGGACGTGGTTTACTTAGTTCTCTTATCAGTGCTCTGTTCCTCCTGTTACGCAAATTTCATTGCTGAAGTTAAAATAGGAATGATATCTATTGGAGGAAAATTAAGGCATTAAGCAACTTAGCCACTTACTGATACAAGTTTGAGTTCTTGTACATTTCGTTGAAATCAACTCCTAAATCATCCTCTTGTGCTGTTGTAGTCACTTCCAACATCCATGTAGCTGGATTGTAACCATCTTTAATCTTACTGACTCCTCGAATTTCCTAGAAAGTACAAATGATTTTCTTTAAAAAATTATACTTATTTTAGTATTCATTTTAAATAACTTAAATAAACCATTTTGTTACATTACCTCAAAATATGTGATAAGGTGGCAGGAATTTTTCCCTAATGGCCCAACATATATCTCTTGACCTCCTCTTTTCATGAGGAAGAGCTAGAAATAAGCAAAGTTTAGGAATGAAGCACAAGGTTAGGCTAAATAAAATGATCTTAGCAGGGGAAAAAACATCTTCAATAAACTTATTTGCATATATAGTTATTGTTTACCTCGTCAAAAGCTTCAAATATATCAATACTGGGTTGGTGAATTGTGCAAACAACTGTCCTTCCAGTGTCTACTGTATTTCTTACCGTTCTCATAACAATAGCTGCTGATCTAGCATCAAGGCCAGAGGTAGGCTCATCCATGAATATGATGGATGGATTAGCAACTAGCTCAACTGCAATGGTTAATCTCTTACGTTGCTCAGTGGACAATCCACTCACACCTGGCAATCCAACTAATGCTTCCATCAATGGAGTTAGCTCTACTAACTCCATGACCTCTTTAATAAAAATCTGCTTTGTATATCCAATACTTATTTAACATGAACTAAGGAAATAAGAAGGTAGAATAAAGTAAAATTAAGGATCAACTTACTTGTCTTTTTTTAGGGTCAACTTCAGCAGATAGGCGAAGCCAAGCTGAATAAATAAGAGATTCATGAACTGTCAAATTAGGAGAGTGGATGTCATTTTGTTCGCAGTAACCTGACACACGAGCAAAAGTTTCTTGTTTCTTAGGATACCCTGATATGGTTATGTTTCCCTCTATGTATCCTCCTGATTTTCTACCGGCCAATACATCCATAAGAGTAGTCTTTCCTGCTCCACTAACACCCATTAAAGCTGTAAGAACTCCAGACCTGAAAGAACCACTCACACTCTTTAGTAGCACCAATTTATCATCCTCGATACCATGTACTTTCATTTCCTATATGCATAAATTTATATGAAATCAGCATTTCCATCAAATAAAGTGAGCTTTACAGCTCATGTATAGATTTATTAGTTACTAGACACAAAATGTTACCATGGGCATATCAACCGAGTATCTTATATTGTCAAAGGTGAGGCAAACTGGTATAAATGGAAGCACCATTCCCTTCCTTTCAGTTGCTTGGCCAACATCAGATTTTTTATAGTTATCTGAATCATATAGGAAACTTTGCTCCATTTCAGTAGGAGGTGACATTGATGCAGTTTGGTGATTAGTTTTCCTCCCATGAATATCTGCCTTTTTAGCTCCTTTGATATTCATTTGTTTTTCCCTCACAGGCAGTTCAGATATAGTAGTGTGACTGCCGCTAGATGCTTCACGAATTATAGAAAATACACTTTAGACTATAATTGGAAGATTAAGTTTAAGTTTATGAGGTTTAAACATGTTAAGAGATCCCTCACATTTGAGAAAGGCGAGAGCAGTAGTGAACAGAAAGTTGAAAAGAATGAGATATCCAATTGAAGCTGTGACACCAATCCAATACCATTTTGCTTCTACAAACATTCCACGAGCTTTCAAGGTACTGAAGCCAAGCGTCTGATTTGTTCCAGGTATGATCTGCAATAGAAAAATTAGATATCAAGTTCATTTTCATTTGTTTTCTTCTCCTATTATCGGATTTTATACTTGCTTTGCAGTTCAAAACGGAAAAAGAATTAAGATGCAAGACATTTCTTCTAGAAGTGAAAAGCATCTTCAAATTGCAAGACATCCCTTCCATTTAATAATACATCAATCAAGATCATTGAAGATGGCTTTTTTTACTGACTAAAAGCTAACATCTTGCAACTCTGGGAGAGTTGTCCAACCGTCTAAGCAAAATTTAGCTTTAGATATCCTCGGTCAAAATTTTTCATTAAAAATCATCTTACTTGGCTCCAACTCTTTCCCAAGAATTCATTCACAAAAATAGCATTTTGTGAGTACATGAGAGGTGACATCCAGAATCCCCATGCCCACCATTTGTTCACATTACCTGCCCAAAGAAAGGGCAAAATTGATTAATCTAGAATGTTACAACTTAATCTTAGTTGTTTCATCATCATTAACCTTGTTATAACTATTTGGATCAATTTTAAGAATCTTTATTTTCAGTCATCCCTGTTGATAAATCCTTTAAAACTAAATGGCAATATCTTGAATGAAATAACCTACCATGTGCCAAGATGTATCCACCCAAAACTACAATCAAAAGCAGTGTGAAAGCTGCTATTGTGTTTGCAATGACAAGGGTTCGACCAATTACGGAGATGAAACGAAATAATCCAGAAGACAACTGATGGACTAGAACAAGCAGAAGATATTGCTTGAAGAATCTGTGCAAGAGTATCAAAGTGTTACTTCTCAACTATAAGACTTATTTGAGCGTGCAAATGTAGTCAATTCTCACCTTACTGCAGCTGGATCAAATCCAATGACAAAGTAATTGAGAAGTACCCAGATTGCGACTTCCAAAAATGAGACTGGAATCCTCAAAATCCATAAAGGTAAAGCATAAGCCCAAGAAGGATAGAAGAGGTAGTCCCTTTGTTTAAAGAAAACAGGTAGCTTGACTACAGTCAAGGTAATCTCAGAGAGTCCATTAAAGATGGAAATGATAAGTGAAAAGTAAAGAGGCCCCATATAAGTCAATCCGTCCTTTATAGTGTTACGGTGCATGTTGCTTCTCAAGAACATTGTCATCACAATTAATGCCATGATTGCGATCTGCAAAACAAAATTCATTAGAAATGATTTTTCTTTATTAGATTAAAATGAGAATTTGATTTTGAATAAGACATAATAGAAAAAAATGATTCATGTAGTGAATAAAGGCTTGTTGTGGTTGTTAAAGCGTAAATGATTGTGTAAAATTCATGACTTGACATTTCATAAGTGATGTTTAACTCACTTGAAATGCCCTGAATACATAGACAAAGGAGTTCCTTTTCATTAGCAACCATTCTCTTGCAGCACAAGCTTTCAGAAGTTCTATCTTTCTCACACCATACTTTGAAGTAGTCAGTGCAGCAGGATGGCTCTTTCTCCTGTCAAATGGAAAAGAAATATCTCTTCCTAGCTTTTCCCCAACATGAAATGATTGAAATGCAGTTGCAAATTCCCTTACAGTAACAAATCTGTAAGGTTTGTTGGGTTTTGCCCAATATTGCTCTTGGTCTTTCCTGGATGTCACCTATGAATGTAACAAGAAAACTAACTAGCATCAAGTAGGAAATAGGAATTAAAGTGTTTTGATATGAGAATTGGAAAATGATTTCATTGGACAGGCAGCAAGAATAGTATTTACTGAGGACAACATTATACAAAATTGACTGGCTATTTTGGTAATGAAAAATGAGAGTAGATAGTTCCTCGACAAGGTACATAGGATCAATCTGAATAAATGGGGGGAAGGGCAAAAGGTGCATTGACTATGGATAATAAAGTTTTGCTTAGATTGGAGTTAGCACCTTGTGTAACAACAACAGTGAATGGTTAAGGATTCCTAAAGCTGATCCCGCATAGTATTTGCAACTCGATAATGATGATGATTATGAAGAAGAATTTAAGAGTTGTAAGAATTCTTATTGGGTGTAACATACTTCTTGCAAGAAGTCCGCAACACCTTTTCTCTTGGGGCATTTGAAGCCAATCAACTCAAAGAATTCAAGCACATTTGCAGTGGGTCCTTGATATACTATCTGCCCATCTGATAAGAGAATGATGTCATCGAAGAGCTCATATGTCTCAGGTGCTGGTTGGAGTAGGGAGATAACTCCTGTTCCACCAAGAATGTGGATCGCTTGCCGTATCGCATTAACTATTTGGAATGTTGTGGAGCTATCCAATCCAGTTGAAATCTCATCCATAAATAATGCTTGTGCTGGGCCAACCATCATTTCACCTATATGATTATTCACACATTTCATATCAGTCATAGAACTTTATTACTTGTGTACTAATTGAAAATTTGAATTGATATGTCAAACAACAAGAACAGCTATGCATCAATTTGATTATTCTACCTGTGGTGACACGCTTCTTTTGCCCACCTGAGACACCCCTTAACATTTCATCTCCTAGCAAGGTGTCAGCACAAATATCCAGTCCTAGAATCTGTTGTTTTAAGACAAAAAAGGGGAAGCTCATTTTGATTTCTTTTGTTAGATCTAAGAAACTTGACAAAGTTCCTTTAAGGGGCAATTTGTTTCTTTGCTTGTAAGTGTTTGGATTTCA